>CAJFCO010011814.1:0-10548 GCA_904066015.1 Synergus gifuensis
CTGGAAAGAAGTCCAAGTGCGAGTGAAGAATGTGAATCTTTAGTGACATGTTCACTTTCATTTCCTTGAAGTTCTGTAGCATAGTGTTTATCAGGTGTTTGTAGTTTCTGGATTTTGTGTTCCCTAAGAAATTTGGAGCATGCAAAAGAAAAAGTTTCTAGGGAGTATAAGTAGCAGCTTATAAATATATTAAAACAATTTTTTAATTATTATTATTATTCTTATTGCAAATATTAAAGACATTACTGCAATGAGATATTAGAAAAAGTACAATGATTCGTCTCGAGTACTTGTAAACCGTCAAATTGGTAACTCTATAGAAAGAGACAAGTTCTCTGTCATGTAACTTCCGAATCATTACAGCTTGAACTGTAAACTTTTTTAAAATTTTTTCTCCATCAAAAAACGAAGAGAATGAGATCTGAGCGATTAAAAAATAAAATTTATTTACTTACATATAAAGATTTTTGTAACTTCATTTTTTTTCGTGTTTTTTTTTTTGGTTTTCTAAAAATATCTCAAAAACTATATGAGATATCGGAAAAAAAAACACCAATGGATTCTGCGTTAAAAAACGCATCGATAGCTTGTATCGCTTTTCGTGAAAAAAATTTTTTCACCCTTTTATCACACAATTTGTGATTTTTCGAAAAAATTTTTAACTCAAAAAAACTCAAAAATTTGAGATCAACGAGAAAAACGGAGGTCAGATTTGGATTCAGCACAGAAAACTACCATGGAAATGATATATCTCGTCCCAACCCGACATAGGTCATATTTTGTTGTCCAGTGTAATGAAATAACTCCTTTTTATCTTCCCTAACTTCCTCGTTTTGATTAATCCTAGTGAAAAGATTAATTCGGGATAAGGATAGCCAACAGTTCAGCTAATGAGACGCAGGAAGTATCCTGTACTTAATGAGTTTATTCAAATATAAAAGGATTCGTTGTTGCAAGTAATATATGTTGGTAAAAAGTATTTGTTTACAAAGAGAATGGGGATAAACATGTATTTATTATAATCAATTGTTCAATGAGAGACATATATTTCTACAATCAAGTTTACAAAAGTGAATGTTCATAAGTTTCTTATAAAAGCGATTGTATTTCGAGAGAGAATTTCAATTTCAGAGGCAGATGCAAATGACATGTGATCACTCGTAAAGTACTTACAAAGCTTTCGTGGATGTGTGGAATTTATTGAAAGTTCACAAAAGTTCACTTAGAGTTCTTTAAAGGTTCACTTAGAGTTCTTTAAATGTTCACTTAGAGTTCTTTAAGAGTTCACTTAGAATTCTTTAAAAGTTCACTTAGAGTTCTTACTGGTATCGACGATTTTTAAAGAATACTGGGGAGGTTCCTGATTTTATTCGTATATTGTTTTACCCCGCGATCGGACTGACTGACTCCCGGCGCTGATGTTACTGCACTGACTGACTGCTGGTAGATTGGGTCATTTTATATGATGATCAAGATGTGGATTTCCTTAATCCTCATCGAAGTGAGTTTCGCTAATAAGCTTCTTGAAGTCACATTTATAATAATTTAGTGTTCCTGTGGTGACGCTCGTTGGGTACGGTTGAGTTACCTTCACCCAAGGTTGTCTAGGCTACAAGTCTATGAGTTTACCTATATATTGGTTGTGTGTCTAGACTGCGAGTCTATGAGTCATTGGTCGTGGGGTTACAGACCCATGACGCAATATCGCAATGTGAACGGTAGAAACTTTTTCGAAGACCTTAAGGGTCAGTCGCTTTCTGACTCAGAATCTGTTAGCGCGTACCGAACAGCACCTCCGAACACCTATAAACTAGTTACCGTATTTGTACCGGACCTACAATTAGAATTTGAATGTATCTTTACTAATACTTAAATAAATATAGTGTTTAATAAGAATGTTTCTGATTCTTAATTAAAAAACATAAACGAACAGTTCAACACAAGCAATGCAAGTTTGTGAACCAACGGACTACTATCCTTTACTTGCATACTTAACACTAGTTCGTCGACGATTTCGCTCACAGTTCTTTATATGCACTACACTGTACTCTCATGATAGTCACGGTCTCGGTTGGTCTGCACTAACACGGTAGTGCACAGGAGAATTGACTGACAATCCGTTCAAGACGTCTCTTTCACTGCCCCACGCACCTCTTACCTACTATATCTAGTAGCGGCCGCAGTTCTCTTTTACGACCCCACAGACCCCTTACTTACTATATATAATAGCGGCCGGACTAACGCGAGTGCAATCAGTTAAAAGAGATTCTCGGGTTATGAGATTACATTTGGAAACTAAGTGTTTTGCCTACTCGATTTGTCAATCATTCATACAGACACAATTTCACACTTACGTATCGATGCGGTTTAACACTTGTTTACATAAGGGTAGAAAACGAAAAAGATATAAATATTTGTTTTTATCGATGTTATGAAAAAATTATTGTACCATTGTGATGCTTAAAAAGGCTCTCGACGAGTGAGCTATCTTTGGTTTATGTAAATAGAATCATTATTTTCTTTATTTTAAAATTTCGCGCCGGCTTAAAACTAGTTAACATTCTTTAAAATTATAAATTGCGTCATACGCTGTAAATCAGTCTTGCCGTTGCCGTTAATTCTAATATTAAAATACATTGCGTGTATACTCTTTGTACAAAGGTGGGAATATCCCAATAAATTACATTTTTCGTAGCTACGGTTTACATATTTCGGAGAATCTTGCGCAATTCGTCTCAAAATTTGTTTTTTTTTAACTTTTTGAAATTAATTACGCTAGCGGTTTACAAGAAATGCTTCATGAAGCGCAGCCATCCCCAATAGGCGGGATGCGGATTGAATTCGTAAGTTAGTGGACCTGGAAGGTGACTTTTTTGTTTCGCGTGTACGTTCGCAAGGATGGGCTGATGCCCTCGTTTGCGTTCGAGGATGCGTGCTCAGTGTCGTCACGCGCGAAATAAGTTGGTTTGATGTTCTCCACCGATACCTGGCGACTTTCGCCATTAATATCGATTTCGAAAACGCGGTTGGAGGTGCATCTGAGTATTTTGTGCGGACCGGAGTACGGCCGCTCGAGAGACCGCTTGGAATTGTTTTTGAGAAATACGTGAGTGCAAGTTGCTAGGTCCTTGAAGAGGAAAGGCTTCCTCTTGTGTTTGTGAGCGACCAGTATTGGTTTGAGCTTCCTCATGCTTTCTCGAAATTCTTCGAGGAAAAAATGAGGATTAGGTCGGAAATCTCCCGGGAGTACGAACTCCCCAGGGATCTGCAGCGTCGTCTCGAAGACGAACTTCGCTGGAGACTCCCCGACGTCAAGAACACTGGTCCTGAGACCCGGAAGAACCGTCGACAAGCTGCACGACCATTCTTTGTCGGCGCTACACATGATCGCTGCTTTTAGCGAGCGATGCCAGCGTTCAACCATGCCGCTCGCGACAGGATGGTATGCCGTGGTTCGGATTCGATGACAGCCGACTAGTTGGAGTAAGGCGCCGAAAATTTTAGATTCAAATTGTGATCCCTGATCCGTCGTTATTGTTTCGGGCGTGCCGTATCTCGAAACCCACTGATCTACGAATGCTCTACATACCGTTAGTGCTTCGATGTTGGCGAGTGGAATCGCTTCTGGCCATCTCGAAAACCGATCGATGATTGTTAAGCAATAACGAAACCCATCACTAAGGGGAAGGGGTCCGACTAAGTCTATATGCACGTGCTGAAAGCGTGATTCTGGAGCGACGATGGAAGCTGGGAGCGTTCGGTTGTGCCTAGTGACTTTGGATTGCTGGCAAGCGATGCACGTTTTGCACCACTGAGTGATGTTCCGGTGCATCGCCGGCCACACATACCTCTGTAGAATTAGGCGGTCGGTCGCTCTGGCTCCAGGATGAGCCGGCTTGTGGAATAGGTCAAACACGCGTTTGCGAAGACTGAATGGAATAAACGGACGTAAAGTTGAACCTGTGAGGTCGCACACGAGTGTGGTGCGATCGCTCCCCCATTGAAGTTTCTTCAGATTCAGCGAATAGTTGTTGTCTTTTAAAAGAGTGCTAAGTTCGGTATCCGAGGATTAAGCTTGAGCGAGTTCTATTATATTGAATTCCGATGGAAGACAAACAGAGTCGATATGAGATAATGAGTCGATACGAGATAACGAGTCGGCCACGACCTTTTCAGGGCCTGGAAGATATTCGATATTCGTTGTGAATTGCGAGATTAAAGTTACCTGTCGCATGGAAATCTTATCCGATCGCTGTGTAAACATAAAAATTAACGGCTTATGATCCGTTACGATTTTGAAATCTCTTCCGTTAAGAAAGTAATGGAAATATCGAACGGCCTCATAAATTGCCGTTAGTTCACGATCATAGGCGCTATATGCGCGCTATGTTGGAGAAAATTTTCTTGAGAAGAAGGCGAGAGGCTCCTACGATTCGTCATCGAGTTGCTCAAGAGAGGCCCCCATTCCAAAATCGGATGCATCGGAAACGAGTCGAATTGCGGCGTCGGGAACTGGATGCGAGAGAAGAACAGCATTGGATAGGTCGCGTTTGACCTGCTCGAAAGCTGCTTCTGCTTGAGGGTTCCAGGAAATTTCCCGTTTGTTGTTTTTGCGCGAGTCGCAGAGAAAACTGTTTAATGGAGTCTGATGTTCCGCAGCGTGAAGAATGCAACGGCGATAAAAATTGATCATTTCGAGGAAACGACGCAGATCGCAGATTGTTTTTGGTTTCTTATGCTCAGATATCGCTTTAACCTTTTCGGGTGTTGGAGAACATCCCTTCGAGCTGACCAAGTAGCCGAGAAACTCTCGAGCTGGGAAACCCCAAACTCACACTTGCTGGGATTGATTCTAAGCGAAAAATCCCTCAAACGCTGGAAAACTCGCCTTAGATGTTCCTCATGCTCTTCTGGTGAGGAGGAAGCGATGAGGACATCGTCAATGTACGCGAAGGCAAAGTCTAAGTCTCCCAGCGCGCGATTGATGTAACGCTGAAAAGTCTGCCCTGCGTTTCTGAGACCGAATGTCATGACTGTATATTCGAAGAGCCCGAAAGGAGTGATGACTGCTGTTTTTTCTGTCACTCGGTGCTACCGGAATTTGGTGGTAGGCCATACAGAGGTAGAGCTTAGAAAAGATGGATTTCCCGCTGAGCGATATCGAGAAGTCATGTAGGTGGGGGACAGGATATTTATCTGGGATGGTAATGCTGTTAAGTCTACGAAAATCTCCACACACGCGCCATTTCCCTGTCTTTTTCTTGACCATATGTATAGGGTTTCCCAAGGGCTGCTAGACGGCCTCACAATTCCGTCGTTTAACATTTGCTGAAAAATATCTTTTGCCGCAGCCATTTTGTCTGGTGGTAGACGTCGCGCGCGTTCTGCGACGGGAGGACCGTTAGTTAGTATATGATGGAAAACGTCGGCTTGATGCTTCTTAACCTCTGTCGACACAGATGTGATCTCCGGAACTAATACGATTTTTGAAAAATTTGAAACCCTGCTATTAACAACGCTAATATCTGAAATTTGCGCGTTCTTAAAAAATCCCTGAATGCTTAATTTTGTGACTGCGTCGCCTACCCGTGCCTCATGCAAGACGGGGATAAGCTGAAAATTTACCAGCAAGTCTGCTCCTATAATAGGGTGCGGGACCACTGCGACTAAGAAATTCCATGAAATGGAACGATGAATATTGAAGTCGAGAGTTGCCGAACGTCACGACCGGAGAGTCATTTGCCGCATACAGGGTGAGTGTGTCGGGTTTCGAATTGACCAGCTTTTACTAGCTGGTACTAGTGAGACATCGGAGCCGGTGTCGACGAGGAAGATTAAGCCGGATGTGCGGTTTCTGATGTGGAGACGTTTAGAACTACTAAACCCGCACTGTGACGCCACAACACGCGTAGGCTGTTTTAGATTTTGAATTTCGCTCAATCCAGGAGCACGGCTTTTGACATTTGTGGGCTCTAGAGCTGAACCGCTGATGGTAAAAACAGCGACCGTTTGGGCTTTCACTTCGCGATCTGGACTTGGTTCTCTTCCCCCCGCTTCGGGTGCCGCTGTTGTTATTGTGGTTTGAATTGAAGCGAGGGCGAGATCTTGCATTGCCCATCGCTATTTAATTCCCTAAGTTTGGCTAGAAGGAAAGATGGTTTTCCTTCGAAGTTTACATCTCCTCTCAAAATTTGTCGTAATCGCGCTTCGGGGGAAACCGAATAAACATTGAGCAAGCGTTCTTTAATTAATGTATATAAATTATCCCGAGATGGTAGAGCCTCGATCAGGTCTCGGATATCAAAGATCATATCGGGATCCAGAGCTGTGATAATGCTGTGAGCCTGCATGACCGAATCGGTAACGCGGGCCGTCTTGAAAGACGATTCCGCGATTAAAAACCAAGAAGCCAGGTTACCACGATGACAAGGCGGAAACTTGGGAATCCGGTACGAGTCGACGCGCTGGTTTGGCTGAGAGCCGCCGGAAAGCTGGGAATCCCGGGAAGGATCTGGCCCATCAGGGTTTTGTTCCTCAAACATCTCGGCCGCGCAAAAGCACTCGATAAGCCGCAAAATTAAAATTAAATTTAAGAAAACTATAAACAAGTTATCCGCCAGGAGTCTCTCCAGCGTTGATCCGGTGAAAATCAGGCACACTCGTGATGAAGTGATTTTGTAGTTGTGTGTTGTGACGTCGCCGAGCACACACCCAAGTCTCCTGCGAAAAGGAGCGAAACCAGTATTTGTTCGAAATAGTTAGCCCGCTGATTGAGGCGTGGCTGCACTTTGCGAATATAAAAAAGAATAAATTTAAAATTTAGCTAGAGTTATAATTGAAAAGGGAAATAAACCCAAAGTTAAAAGAGCAAATCACTTTGAAGGTCGTTTCTTGAAACATACGACGAAAAGTGGTGTTTCCTTGCATAAAACATTAAAAATAAAAGAGCGTACAAAACAGAAGAAAAGAGTAAATCAAATTTCCCACATCTCATCAAAGAGAAGACGATGCTCAGATACTGTGTGCGAGCCGAAAGATATGAAGTCTGATGTTCCTGTGCAAACTTCATTAAAAAGGGAAAGATGTGTCAAACTTGTAGAGAAGAATAAAAAATGACGCACGATGAATGAGCAAAACATCACAAATGAACACAAAGTACACAGAGACCCTGGTCAAATGCATCGTTTTCGGCACTTGATCAAACCGACAATTCCATATGTACATTAGAAAGCACTAGACAATGGTTTTTTTGATGATGTGGAATATTACATGCAGAAAGTGACAGTTAAAAAGTCCATGACAATAGGGAGATATAGACCAGATCAGGAAATGATTTGTGTCAATGAAATAACTTTGGATCAAATAGCATTCAAAACATTGAACACGTCTAAAGAGTCCGAACATAATAGGTGGATTGATGGTGACGTGATTGATGCATTTCATTTGCAAATATATATGTGTGGGAAAATGTAACCTACATACCAACAATCAGTACTACAAACATGATTGGAGATTTCATTGATGCAGACTGGCCAGTTTCAAATTATGATAATGACGTTGTATACATACTTTGACAAACCTTTCAAGAACATCGTGCTACTTCCTTATTTAAGAGAAAATCATTGGCGTCCAGTTGAATTGAAAATTCAAAAAGAATGTAATACAGTCAACGTAATGCTACTGGACCCTTATAAAACTGATAAGGATAGCAAAGATGAGAGAGCGAGTGTTATCAAGAACTTGAAAAGGTTTGCCGGAAACTGTCAAAGAAGTAGCACCATGAATAAACTATACTGAAAATGAAGTGGAAGAAGTCTACATATAAAAAGCATCGACCTTACCAGACAGACGGATTTAACTGTGGGGTTTTCGTCTTTTACTTCATGTACTGCATCGGACATGATATAGGAATGGATAAGAAATTCGATCCAGCTGAATGAGCAGAACCAAATGTAGAGTTCAAATGTTCACTGTGTGCTTGCACTCGTCGACAGTGGATGTTACGATAGTAACTGAACTTTTTATTCTCTTCAATATAACTTAAATCGTGAGAGGCAAGAGGACTCACATTAAAAAAGCATCCCGAATAGTGACAAGCAAGACATGTCACATAATTTGCATGTTCTTATAAATTTTAAAATATCGCCTGTTTGTAAAATCGATATTAATAATTAATAAATCATAAATAATTAAATCGTGAGAGGCAAGGGGACTCACATAAAAAAGCACCCCGAAAATTGATTGGCAACAAATTTCACCAAAGATTTTTAAAATAATTTGCATGTTATTATAAATTTTAATATAATAATAGTTTTTATAATAGATATTTAATAAATCCTATCACTCAAAAAAATATGGTTAAATATACCATAACTATTTTTTCAACCAGAATTCTGGTAACTTTAACAAAAAAAAATATTTAGGGTATATTTACCCATAATTCAAGTTAACTTAACTAAGCGTTTTTATGAATGTAAATATTTAAATCGTGAGAGGCAAGGGGACTCACAAAAAAAGCACCCCGAATAATGAACAAACAATAAATGTCACTTAATTTTTTTTACTTATTTGCATGAATAATTATTATTATGTTTGTATTATTAGTTTATATTATTATTATTATTATTATTATTATTATTGTATGTAATATTAGTATTAGTTTGTAGTATATGACGTTGCTATTTTATTGGTTGGGACAACTATTTTTCTTGTTGGCCTCACTATTCGGTTTTTTAGGGTAACAACACATATTGTTACCTCAATTAACAAACCGATCTGTACCGCCAACAAGACAAGTGGTTGTCCCAACCAATAAAATAACAACGTCATATCCTAGTGTGCACAAAAACATTAACTTCCTGAGAACGTTCTAAAGACGTTCCTAGGACATAAATTGAACTGACACAAACGTCCTATGGGAATGTCTTTAGAACGTTCTCAGGACGTTAATGGTTTTGTGGCCCAACCAAGTCGTTTTTTCAGTGTGTATCTAAATTATAGTACTTGATGAGGAAGTTGAAAATGCAGAAGACTCGACTCGACTTATATTAGTTATAAAAGGTAATATCTTCACAGAAAAAACAAAGTGTAAATATAACACTGATGTAGAGTACGAAGTATCTACTACTTGGGGTACCAAGTACTTCGTACCCCAAGTAGTGGATACGAATAAAAAAGTGTAAATATAACAGTAGTGTTATATTTACACTTTGTTTTTTCTGTGTTTAAAATAATTTAATATAAATTGTTTAATTATTTATTTAATTCCATGTAATAAAAACAATATCTGTTTCATTTTGCAGGGATGTCACTTTATGAAGAAAATGCTTCATGTGCCATAGTGTCAGAGAAAATTATCCTTTTGAAGACGAATAGAGTTTTGGAAGGAGTGCTTTTCTTAATATTGAGCCATTATGTACATGGCTATATGTAATTATGCAGGAAATAAATCATCCGCATTGGAATATATGCAAAGGTAATTTTACATTTTATACTAAATGAAATAATGAAATACAACTAATAATTAGTAAATAAGTGTTCACTGTTATATACATTGTTTGTAACTCATTTTCTTATTGTCTCAGAATGCTTCTGGACATCAATTCCGAAAACGGACATAGACGAGGACGAAAAAATAAATATAAAAAAATTAGAACAAGACTCAAAAGTCATGACTTTAATGTCGGCTGTTATAAATTTTGCTACACAATAAAGAATTTACTATTAGTATATATTTAAATAATTATGTATAATGATAGAATTATCGCTAGCATACTTAAGAAACCTCAGAATCAAAATATGAAAATCTAATATCTTGCGAGAACAAGAATTGGTATATTTAATAGTAAAGATTCATATTTTATGTATTAAAACGCAGAATAATAAAAATTGATAGTGATATCAAATAATATAAAAGCAATTCCAGAAATGAATAGTTTGAGTTACATATATTAATACAAATATTCTACAAATTAATATAGATTATAGATTATAATATACTAAATTGTAATATCGGTTTTAAGGTATTCTTTTACAAAATTTCTTTCAGTGCACGTAAATGTATAAATACACAAAGTTTTGAAATTTAATAAACACTTTTTACATTCTCATCAGAGAAGGTATTAGATTTGTGTGAAATTTGACCCCCCCAGTTTTTGTCAAATGTCCATGTTTTGGGACCCCCTGAACCCGAAAAACGTGTTTTTACGAATGTGTCTGTCTGTCTGTCTGTCTGTCTGTCTGACTGTGTGTCTGTAGATTTTTAGTTTGTGAGCGCGATAACTTTCGAAAGAATTGACCGATTGGATTGTTCCTTGGTATACTCTTTTAGTGTCCTAAAATGAAGGTCAAGTTCGTTGGCCAGCCATTTTAGATAAAAATTCAAAAAGTGGGAGCATTTTGAAAAATTTTGAAACCACTTTTTTTTTTAATATAAAAATTCTAATGACGTACGTTCGTAGTACTCAAAAAGTCGAACAATTTTCCTTAATGAATTTTTTGTATACAAAAAAATCTGCCCGCTTCGCGGGCACATTCTCATCGCGCGCT
>CAJFCO010011825.1:0-11855 GCA_904066015.1 Synergus gifuensis
CCCGCTAATAAATACGCACTGAAACTCGTACTCGAAACTGACACTCACAACGAAAGTACTGCCATTGAGTCGAATGAATTCAATATTTATTTTTCATTCGTTCAAATAAATTTGTTTCACTTCAGTCGACTTAAACAGAAGTTATACTAGATTCCAGCCTTATCCGCCATTGATGGGTTCAGCTGGATTATTGAAATTTCTTGAAATTCCTAGAAACATCTTAAAATTCTACGAAATCCCTTCAAAGTTAATATTTCATGACATCTCCCTTCAATTTTCACTAATCTTTTTAAAATTTCTCAAAATCATTTGAAATTATTTAAATTCTTCAATAAACTGCAAAATTTTTTATAATTCCTAAAAATCTCTTAAAATTTCTTACAATCCTTCAAAATTCCACAAAATCTTTTTAAAATATCTTGAAATATTTCAAAATTCCACGAGGAACTTTATTATCTCTTAAAATGCGTCAAACTCTCTTAAAATTATTGGAAACCTATTGAATTCCCTTACCTATTGAATGCCCTTAAAATTCGTCGAAATCTTTTAAAGTTTACTAGAAACATCTTTAAATTTCTTAAACTTCCACTATAATATTTAAAATTTCATGAAATCCTTTGCAATTATTTTACAAAATCTTTTACAAATAATAAGAAACTCTTGAAATTCTTTAAAATTCTCTAAAGTGCATTTAAATCTCTAAAAAAAACTCTTGAAATAAAAAATCTTACAAAATCTTACAAAATCTTTTAAAAATCAAAAATGACTTGATATTTTTTAAAATTCTATTAGGACTATTAAAATTCCTTGAAAACCTCTTGAAATTTCTAAAACTCCTACAAAATCTTTTATAAATCATAAAAATTTTGTGAAATACTTTTAAATTCAATGAGGAATATTTAATTTCCTTAAAATCACTTTAAAATAATCAAAATTTTTTTTAATTCCTTAAAATACGAAAAGATCGCTTAAAATTCTTGAAAACCTCTTGAAGTTCCGAAAACCTCTACAAAATCTTCTATAAATCATAAAAATTTTGTGAAATCCTTTTAAAATCAATAAGGAACATTTAAATTCCTTAAAATCACTTTAAAATAATCAAAAATTTTTTTAATTCTTACAACCCTTTCAAAATCCTTTTAAATTCCACGTGAATATTTATAATCCCTTAAAATCTCTTAGAATTCTTACAAGTATCTTAAAATCCTTTATAATTCCACGAAAAACTTTAAAATACGTAAAAATCTTTTAGAATTTTTGAAAACTTTTCAAAATTCCCTAAAATTTCACATAATATCCTTAAAAAATCATAAAAATCTCGTGAAATCCTTTAAAATTCCATGAGGAACATATTAAAATCCCTTAAAATTTTTGAAAGCTCTTTAAAATCCTTTACAATTCCTTAAAATTCTTTGAATTCCCTAAACTTCCATGAAAACCCTTAAATTTTCAATAATTGTTTTAAAATACTTCAAAATCATGTCAAATCCTTTCAATTCCTCAAAAAACTTCAAAATCTTCTTCTAAAATTCTTAAAAATCTCTTGAAATATTTTTAAATTCCACAAGGAACTTTAATATCTCTTAAAATGCGTCAAAATATTTTTAAATTATTCAAAACTTATTGAAATTATATCACAAAATCTTTAAAATTATAAAAATCTCTCGTGAAATCCTTTAAAATTCAATGAGGAACAATAAAATCTCTTAAAATCACTTTAAAAAATCAAAATTTCTTTAAACTTTTATAAACTTCGCTTAAAATTCTTTACAATTCCAAGAAAAACTTTGAAATCCCTTAAAATACGTAAAGATCTCTTAAAATTCTTGAAAACCTCTTGAAATTCTATAAAATTTTAGAAAAAATCTTTTATAATTCATAAAAATCTTGTGAGATTCTTTAAAATGGCAATCAAATCCTTTTAAAATCATTTTAAAAGAATCAAAATTTCTTGAAACTCTTCCAAGTTTCTTAAAATCCTTTATAATTCCATGAAAAACTTTTACATCTTTTAAAATACGTAAAAATCACTTAAAATTCTGTAAAATTCAACAAAATCTTTTAAAAATCATAAAAACCTCATGAAATCCTTTAAAATTCCACGAGGAACATTAAAATCTCTTAAAAAATTACTTTAAAAAATCAAAATTTCTTTAAATTCTTACAAGCTTTTTAAAATCCTTTAAAATTCCACAAGGAACTTTAAAATTTCTTAAAATTCTTTGAATTCCCTAAACTTTCTTAAAAATCCCTTAAATTCTTCTAAAATTATTGAAAATCTCTTGGAATCATCAGAAACCCCAAGAATTTCAAAGAATGCCTAAAAATTCTTTAAAATCCTTCAAAATCCTTGAAAAGTTTCTAAAATCTGTTAAATAAACTATAAAATCATATAAAAATATGGAATACGACAAAAATAACATAGTTAGCATAAATGTATTTCTATTTTCCCTGACAATTACCATCATTTCCCTGACATTTCCCTGACTTGTGGCCACCCTGATTTTAGTAACCTTTAAGAAATGCATTGAAATTGCAGCTTGATATTACTTCCAAAACAAATTTTATCTCAAGTAGCAAGTAAACACAAGTAAGTGTACTTATAATATTTTGAAAATACACCAATTAGTCTAATTAGTGAAGGACTAGCGCAATCAAGTAAGCCGAGTTTTCAAGATAATTGCGGTTACATTTCTTTCACTCTCGCCGCCGATTTTGTTGGGAGAGTTGAAACGAGAGGAACGACGAAGCTGCACAAGTGAAATCGGTCCCTGACCCGGTTTCTCTCCATCTTCTCAAAAAGTTAATGCGAATCGAAGTCGAACTCGTGTGCCGATCGAATTATCATTACAGTGCGCAGAGGACCGTACAATCGTGATATCTCACCATTGCAAACTACTCGCAAGCTTTCTTGTTTTCAGATACGATCAACGATGCGCCCGATTTACCGAACTTTGATCCATCTACTCCACTCCCACGCAAATAACCTTCCTGCACTTCACTAGTCTTCCTCACATCTTCTGCATTGATCCATGTGCGAGAATATCACAAGTAGACAATTGTTATGCCACCTACATGTGTTTCAAGAAGATGTTTCATGATATTTCAGAATATTCTAAAAAATTCCAAGGGCTCTGTGAAAAATTGTTATCAGTCAAATAATATTTCCTACAAGTTGCATAATATAATTTTATAAAAGAATCTTAAAGGTCTGAGTTTGACCTTTTAATATCTCAACCCTATAAACCCGGACTTAACCCGTCTCAGGGACCTTATCGGGTCATGTTATCTTATGGGAAATTTGAAAAAAGCAGAACAGTTAACGTGCACCAAGAAGCAGTACCTTCTGAATGAAGAAAAGAATATGGACCAGAAAAATGACCTCTACTATATAAATACCGAGTCTCAGATACAATCTTACGTTGTTCAAAGTATAATGCGCATGTATAACAGTGACTGTTAAACAAGAGGAGATAGGGTGGTGAAGGCTAAGAAGGGAAATGGAAGTGTGGGTGGGGGTGGAGTGGAGAAGGCGCCCAAGTTCTCGTCGGGTTTTTCTGTCGAGTCGTGCGGTGAATCAGCGTGACTGCGGGGTTACGTAATCAGCAAACACGCAATGTGCACGCACAATCTCTGTCGGATATCACTTTGTAGTCTGACCGCGGCAAGATGGCCAATCTTCTCTTTCTCACTCACTCCTCTCTCATTTCCTTCATTTTCATTGCATTTTTAAAGTTCACTTTCTAAAATATTCTATGAATCAGACCTTGACGCTAAAATCAAAATAACATATAGTGTTTCAATGTAGAGGCACTAAGCAATTTTAAATCTTTCTACGGAGGAAAAGAAACTTATTACAATTAAATACAATTCTACAGAAACGGAGAAAGTTCTACAGTACTATTTCTGAGTACTATTTCCGGTACTGGCATTTTGGTATCAAATAACTCTTTCGGGAGTTGGCCCGGTACTACTGGTATCGGGCCAACTCTCAGCTGCTGACCTTTCACAGGGTGGCCACAAGATACAATTTTTTCATTTCTCTGATTTTCATACAGATTTCCTTGACAAAAAAGTATTAAAAATGAGAACAAAGCAGTAAAAATACTATTGAAATTTTTTTAAAATTTCGTAAATCACTTTAAATCTTTTGAAATTCAAAATAATAATAATAATAATAATAATAATCTCTCAAATTTACGCAACCTTGGAAATGTTAAAATTCATTGAAATGTCTTGAAATTCCTATAGAAACATTTTGAAATTAGACGCAATCCCCTCCAATATTTCATGAAACCCTTCAATTTTCACCAATCATTTAAAAATTTCTCAAAATCATTTGAAACTCTTTAAATTCCTCAAAAAACTTCAAAATCTTTTAACATTCCGAAAAATCTCTTAAAATTTCCTACAATCCTTCAAAATTACATTTTAAAATCTCTTGAAATATTTCAAAATTCCACGAGGAACTTTAATACTTTTTAAAATGCCTCAAAATCTCTTTAAATGATTGGAAACTTATTGAAAACCCTTTAAAATTCACTGAAATCTTTTGAAATTCTTAGAAACATCTTTAAATTCCTTAAAATTTCACTATAATATTTAAAATCCTTTAAAATGTCATAAATTCTTTGAAATCTATTAAAATCCCACGAAATCCTTTACAATTTTACAAAATCTTTTACGAATCATGAAAATCTCGTGAAACAAAAACCTACAAAATCCTTTAAAAATCAAAATAACTTTTGAAATTTTTTTTAATTCTACGGGAATATTTATTAATATTTATTAATATTTAGTTTTTTAATAAATTTCTTAAAATCATTTTAAAAATATTAAAATATCTTTAAATTTTTATACAAGCTTCTTGAAATTCTTTACAATTCCACAAAAAACTTTTAAATTGATTAAAATACGTAAGGATTTCTTAAAATTTTTGAAAATCTCTTGAAGGTTTCCATCTTTTATAAAATCTTTTATAAATCATAAAAATCTTGTACTTCACAATATTTAAAATTCGTAGAAATTTCTCAAATTTACGACAACCTTGGAAATCTCTTAAAATTGATTGAAATTTCTTGAAATTCCAAGAAACGTCTTAAAATTCGACGAAATCCCTTCAAATTTGTTAATATTTCATGAAACCCCTTCAATTTTCACTAATTGTTTAAAATTACCTCAAAATCATTTAAAATCCTTTAAATTTCTCAAAAAACTACAAAATCTTTTACAATTCCTAAAAACCTCTTAAAATTTCGTACAATCCTTCAAAATTCCACAAAATCTTTTTAAAATCTCTTGAAAGATTTCAAAATTCCACGAGGAACTTTAATATCTCTTAAAATGCGTCAAAATCTCTTAAAATTATTGGAAACTTATTACCTTAAATTTCACTTAAACCCTTAAAATTCACTGAAATATTTTGAAATTTCTAGAAACATCTTTAAATTCCTTAAAATTCCACTACAAAATATTTAAAATCACTTAAAATTTTATAAATTCTTCAAAATCTATTAAAATTCCATGAAAAGATAAAAATCTCATGAAATCCTTTCAAATTCAATAAAGAACTTTGAAATTCTCTAAAATACATTAAAATAACTGAATAAAAATTCTGCGAAACAAAAACCTCACAAAATCCTTTAAAAACAAAAAGTAAATTTTGAATTTTTTTTAATTCCACGAGAAATATTTAAGTTCCTTAAAATCACTTTAAAAATGTCAAAAGTTCTTTAAATTTTTACAAGTTTCTTAAAATCCGTTACAATTCTAGGAAAGACTTTTAAATCTCTTAAAATATACGTAAAGATCTCTTAAAATTCTTGAAAACCTCTTGAAATTCCATAAAATTCTACAAAATCTTTTATAAATTATAAAAATATTAAAATTTCAATCAAATCCCTTAAAATCACTTTAAAAAAATAAAAATTTCTTAAAATTCTTACAATCCTTAAAAATTCCACGAAAATATTTATAATCCTTTAAAATTTATTAAAACTCTTCCAAGTTTATTCAATTTCTTTATAATTCCACGAAAAAACTTTTAAATCCTTTAAAATACGTAAAAATCTCTTAAAATTTTGTAAAATTCCACAAAACCTTTTAAAAACCATAAAAATCTCATGAAATCCTTTAAAATTCCATAAGGAACATTAACATTTCTTAAAATTACTTTAAAAAATCAAAATTTCTTAAAATTCTTACATGTTTTTTAAAATCCTTTCAAATTCCACAAGGAACTTTAAAACTCCCTAAAATTCTTTGAATTCTCTAATAAAGCTTTCTTAAAAACTCCATTAAAATTTCATGAAATCCTTTTAAAATTCACCTAAATCTTTTAAATATTATACAAATCTCTTGTAATCCCTTTAAGTTCCCAGAAACCTCTTAAAATCTTTTAAAATTGTTGAAAATCTCTGGAAATCATTAGAAACCCAAAGAATCTCAAAGAAAGCCTAGATATTCTTTATAATCCTTCGAGTTTCTAAAATCTGTTAAATAAACTGTAAAATCTATATATACAATACGAAAAAAATAACATAATTAGCATAAATGTCAATTTCTATTTTCCCTGACAACTACTCGCATTTCCCTGACATTTTCCTGACTTCCCTGACAAATTTGTTTTCCCTGAAATTTTCCTGACTTCCCTGAGTTCCCAGACATGTGGCCACCCTGCTTTCATTTAATACCCAATGCCAGTACCGAACCACCGAACTATAAAATGATTGAACTATACACTCCAATAGTGAGAAGCCAGTTATAAAGAAAAATTTATACAAAAACACAAACGGAACTTTTTAAATGAAAGTATACGAAAAGAAGAGACAGCACGTAGTCAGCTTTCCGTATCTTGTCGACTCGTTGCTGGTAGCGAAGATTCTCGATTATGATCTCAGAAGATTACCTCATGTTCTGTGTTTCGCTGCTCTCTGTGGCGCGTAACACGAGGAGTGCGCTCGATTTCCCCGTAAATCAAAGTCCTCGTACACTTAAGCAAAACAACCTTATTCTCAAGAAAGGAGAGTGGATGAAACAACCAAGGAAAAATAAAAGGGGTGAGATGTGAGAAGAAACCGAAGTAGTATAAATGTATATCTCACGAGTGCGAAAAAAAGTCAAATTAATCAAACTGAAATTTGGATTGGGTTCGCCATAGTCGCAACTCCCTTACGTAAGCTGAAAATTATTATGAATGATCCATAACGTCGCTGACACAAAGTTTTTCGCGGGGAAGAAAAATAATAAAAATAAAGACAAGTATTGAAGGTTCGTGGCTGCAGTTGATTCTAGGTCGAGGTATCTTTGAAAACGAGTCGCCAAAGCTGCTTGGTCGCTCGTTAACTCTGTTTACCGACTTGCGCTCATTACCAATTCATCGGGAATGTTATGCCGGCACAGAGACACTGCATTCAAGTAACAGAGAGCCACAGTGACTTACACCACCCACCCATTACCGCCCACATTTTGCCACTTCGCCACTTGGTCACCCAGTGATCTACATTACGGCATAATAAAGACTTTTCTCGCACGACTTAGAAATCTTGAGTAATGATACATATTATATCATTTTGCCAATGTAAGCCAGACGTTAAGCCTATACTGCAAGTGAAATCTCGTATCAATTATACCTCTATAATCTACATTTTTTATTGATTAAGTAATCATCAACAAAATCAATAGATTTTGATTGAATTTTCTTGAAACGACAAATGAAATGCTCAGCACAAACAAAAAATACCATCCTTGGACTCAAAGTGCGAATGTAGGACATTCTTTTATGTATTTTAGTTTTCTTTCACCCACGACCTCCGAGGACCTCAAATTAAAGTTTTGGCCCCGTTCCAAATTGACAAAACAAAATAAAGTTTTAACGACCCACCCTACGGGATACCCAGAAAATTCAAGCATTTAATAAACCATAAAATCATAGGATTTAAAAACCTTACTGCTCTATTAATATTTAACACATTAAATATAACACATAACACATAACAGATATTGTTTTCATCTAGAGTAAATAGAGAAGGAAGATTAAACTGATAAACGTTGACAATAATGGTAAATGGAAGGAGATTGCTTTTGAGATTGCATCTGACAAAAGTCAATCGATAATATATGTGGCTAATTGTGCATAAGTTGCATAACGCGTCGGCGTCCGTATCACGAATTATTAAACTAATAACCGGCGAAAGCGGCCGATCGCCAAAAATGGCAAGAAATAAAAAGGAGCCGACGACGACGAATCGCCTGGAGACAGAGAGCGACCGATAGTTTGTGCGATCGAGCAATTCGATTCGAATTGAGAAACGAGAAGAGCCGCGACCGAAGGAAAACTTAATGCGTCTGACCCAATTTACGAAGGGACCTACACTTTGAAACCATAAAAAGATCGACTGAAATAATCGATCAATGATGAATCTTCTCGCACGTCACAACAGGAGAGTATGATAAATGAAGCGAAATTATATTATTGAAACTGAATTAATATTACTGCTACTGCTTAACGCCAGATGTAGACGGGAATTTAAATATTTCATGAGAGAAAATTCTCAAGTTTTTAAAAATAAAAATAACATTTGTTCAGACAAAAAAAAAACGAATAATTGGTACAAAACAAATGATTTCTATATTCTCTTTTTAGAACGAAAGACCCATTTATGTCAATCACCGAAAAATTCAAAAGAAGAAGTGAAAAGAAATAAATTCGCACAAAGTCGTAGCACAATCTGTCGCCAGGAAAATCCCAAGTGAAGACAGCATCAGAATATTCATGGCCGTTTGTTTCGAACGAGACGCAGTTATACAATCGTGTGTAAGACGACAAATTACAAATTCGCGAAAGGTGGTCTTACCTCGTTGATCCGATTCGAGCAGAAATACAATAAAATCTCGTTTTAATAGTTTTTCAAGTCTAACAAAATGTAAAGGAAAAAAAATTAAGAAAGTAACTGTAACAATTTGATATGAAGACACAAACATGTCAATGTCAGCGGTTACCTGAATTTGATCTAAGGAGTCCATCTTAGAATCAATGGATTTTGGGACTTGCACTATGACTTGTACAATTCTTTAATGTAAACTGATTTAAAGAGGTCAAGGCGTACTAGACGAGTAAAGTAAGTTGCCTTACTTGCAATATTCAGAGACAAACTGTTTATCTCACGACCTTTATTCGCTGGTCAAAAAATTAATTGTAAGATGCCTAATCTAAAGAAGTAAATCTATTTTCGCCATAATATCCTGAACAATCAAAAATCACAAGTATCCATCACGATTTGTAAATTAGTTTCCACAAATGTATCGAAAATAGATTCTTGCAATCTCGAAACCTGAGAGCAACATTCTCGCTTCTTCGTCTATTGATTGGAATTGTATTCGAATGAGATTTTTAAAAATGATCGCATAAATTAATGAGAAAGGCGCCTGTTTTAGCGCGCATGACAATCTAGTGTTTTAAATTTCAAAGGATCAGAAATCTTGCGTAGAATCTTGTTTTGAATCGATGTAAACAAACACAAGTTAGTCATACAAATTACCGACCAGTAGCACGATGTTTTCTTTATGCGAATCTTCTCGTGTTACATGAACAATGGTGGCAACGAGCCATGGAATCGTTATCGAATCCCTGAAATCAGCCAAGCTTTACAGAAAAAAAAAGTCGAGCAACTTCTCTGTCGGCTATTGAGAATACATCTTATCTCAAGAAATCTTCTTAATAAATTGTCAGGATTCTCTTTGGCCTTTTTGAATGAGAAACCTGCATGTAGCGTTAATTGTAGGACACGCAGTGCAAATATTTATCATTTATTTATCGGCAAACTGTAATCTAGAACTACATAAAAAGATTAGACAATTTTTTAAATGAGTATTCTCCTGACTTGTATTGCCTGATAAAAAAAGGATTCTCTTTATCGAAAACGAAGCTAAGAAACTGAATCTTTTAAACTCATACTTTTTTCTTTAATTTTACCGCCGCTTGTAGCTTCAGACCATTAACAGTTTTTTACATACTTGTGGACAAGTTTGGATACGATGAGCGTTTCATCGAAAGCAATTATGGATATTCCTTCAGTGCATTTTAAGTAAAAATTAGTAAATTAACTCGAAAAGTATGCAAATTTCATCTTCATTAAGTTGTAATAGTAGCATTTAGCTACTTATGTGACTCAAATGGCGAAATATGAAAACAGCTTAAACAGTCCATATACATATTTATCATTTATCTACAGGCTCCTTCAAAATCAAGTATCAATCAAAAATTGTATATCTTTCGCATGAATTGTCTTTTAGAAAAGGATTGCAATCTGTTTTTCAAACACCTCGAGAATGGAAGAATTGTTATCTCGTTGGCGGCACCAGAACAGGACTTAAATCTTGGCGGTATCTTCGTTCTTGCAGTAACAAGTTTCGATTCCTACCAATTCTCCGGTCATGCATCACTTCGAGTAGATACAATGCTGACTTCGGACTTGGGCCGTGGCCTCGACTCCGTGCGCACGATAAATATCTTATTGTACACGAGAAAGAACAATAACGGACACCCTACGGAAATCTGCCCTTGAAACAACGATATCCGATATCGAAAACCGATGACAATGATCAAATATTCTTGGCACGTTTGCAAATCAATTTATCAATGGTAAAGCTTTTTTATTCACCCTGAAATGTTTTGTGTGAAATTAAAAGTCAAAAGGAACAGGATTGAAACTGAAAGTATATATTACGATAAGTAAAGTGTGCGGTTAGTCAGAATTGACTGTGTATCGATTAGTGTTTTTGGATTTGAACTCCAGTAGATAAAATCTCAGCTTCCTCTAAATGAAGAAGAAAACTTCATCTCTTAATTCAACTTTTGTTTTTCGATCCATAGAACATGAAACAATCTCGGCAAATTACCAAGTGAAAATAAAAGAGAGAAGAAAGAGAGGCGACAAGAAATTTAGGCCGTAAGCCAAGAGAAGTGGCCGTGTAGTCTGGACAGCAATTTTTGATTTCGTGAGCCTGCCAAACTGGTGTTGATCGGGTTCCGCGTTGACGCGCTGTACGATGATCAGAGTTGCATCTGAACTTACTGGTTATCGATTAATGGTGGTATTCAAATCATCCATCCAAATTCGGCAGAAGGTTACAGCCTGCTTGACTTTGTGAAAGTCCTGCAGGTATGTCACGCACACATTGATGCGTCCATGTACCTGATATTTACACGACAGCTCATACTGGATCATAAAGATATTTTATCGATTATTTCGCTCTATTACGTTGCCAATAATCTGATGCCTTTAAATAAATCAATTTTGATTATCAAATGAGTCTTCATTTCAGTCTTTTATTTTTTTTATCTGATTTTTAAAATTTCCCTCACAGTATGAAGTTGGTTTGCATCAGTGATGCTTTTGTATTCACTTATTTTTTCATTGGAGATTGGGTTTCTATCTTCCAGGTCACAAGATTCAATTTTTTCATTTCCCTGAAATTTCCCTGACTTTCAGACAAACCCTGACAGAAAAGTATTAAAAATGCGACCAAATTTTCAGTAAAAATAGTACTGAAATTTTTTTAAAATTTCGTATATCATTTTACATCTTTTAAAATTTAAAAGTACTACTACTACAATATTTAAAATTCGTAGAAATTTCTCACATTTACGACAACCTTGGAAATCTCTTAAAATTCATTGAAATTTCTTGAAATTCCAAGAAACGTCTTAAAATTCGACGAAATCCCTTCAAATTTGTTAATATTTCATGAAACCCCTTCAATTTTCACTAATTGTTTAAAATTACCTCAAAATCATTTAAAATCCTTTAAATTTCTCAAAAAACTACAAAATCTTTTACAATTCCTAAAAACCT
>CAJFCO010011880.1:11404-29907 GCA_904066015.1 Synergus gifuensis
TGCCGATTGGATCTTGCAAGAGGATAACGACCCAAAACATCGAAGCCGTCTCTGCAGCGCTTGGAAAGAGGAAAATGACATCACGATCTTGGACTGGCCATCACAGTCCTCAGATGCAAGTCCAATCGAAAACGTCTGAAGTATCTTGAAGAGGAAACTTGCCGAAAAACGTATCTTCACCCTAAAACAGCTGTCACAAAGAATTAAAAAGTTATGGCTAGATTTACCAACGAACTAAGCCGAAAAATTAGTTGAAAGTATGCCAAGAAGGTTCCAGGCCATTCTGGACAACGATGGAGACTGGACCATTTACTAAGTGATTGCGTATTAGTACGTTGAAATTACTTTAATTTTTTAAAAAAATCGTTCAAATATCTCTATTAGTTTTAAAAATACAGACCACACGCTCTTATTGAACAGACTGTAGTTTTAATGTGTAGAGTGGCTCCCGACACCCACTGTTTTGAGACCCTAGTTTTGCGCCTGTCTAAAGACACAAACCTATCAAATGAATTTTCATTAGCGTTTTTAAAGGCAAAAGAGGAAAAATTTAGAGTTTTTTGCTTGTAAAAAAAGGAAAGAAAAAATGAACAATCACCGCTAACCCACCAGTTTTTTGAAAAATCACTTTTGTAGTACGAAAAGAGCGTGAGATTATTCCATGCTAAAAACGGCGAACATTTTAACTTCCATACTCTGAGATTCGTTATTATTCCTATACTACGCATTCCTATATTATATTACGGTACTGACTGTTCGAGCGCGGCACTTCGTTGTTGGCTATCAAGGGACGCTCGGGGCGGACGCAGAATTAGCCAAGCTTGAAAAGTGCCATTGATCGGAGTGCCCTTAATCGGTATATATGAGTGTACTAAAATTGTATTGGTGGCCACAATAGGAGCAGTGGCCAAAACCGGTGCACCGACCCTATAAAATGTAATTAAAGCGAATAAAAAAAATTTTTTTGTGTACTTCGAGAATGTATTTATTAAGTGTAATAACTTATATATAAATTGTTTAATATATAAACTTATCAAAAAAATGATGAAAATAGCCTTCTTTTAGCGCGTCTAATTAGGGTAGACCCCTTAACGATCATGCAATATCTTGAGAACGCGTACAGATAAATTGATGAAATTTTGCATTGTTATTCCTCTATATATACCAAGTTGACTTTCTTACAAGGGATTAACAAAATATTTAATTTTATAATTTTTTTTTACTTATCTGATTTTAGTGAAATTGATTTTTCGACTATAACTTCTCAAAAAATCAAAATTCAAAGCAGACGTCACATAAAAAACTAATTCCTTATATCGAGATGAATTCGATTGAAAAATTAATTTTTCGCTGTATGTTCTCATTTCTTGGGATAATTACCTTATCATTTCCAGGTCGCAAGAAAAAAGTATACTACCTGGAAGGAATAGAGAATTGGAGATTGAAAGAGTTATGAGCGTATTGTGTTTGACAAGAAGATAGAAAGAGATATACAGGAGTAGATGAGAGATAAAAATAAAGTACGAATTAAGAGAGATAGGTGTGGATTGATATGGAGATAGGCGAGAGATAGAAGGGGATAGAAAGGTTTTGTGTCTTTCAGATGGAAATCACGTTATGGAATTTTTTTTTATAAAATTAACCACACGTATACAATAACTTTTATCTTCTAGATTTTATAAAAAAACCCAACAACTCTACAGAAAATCGAAATCGATATGTTGACAAATAAGTAAATAGGACTTACAATTAAATTCCGCAGTCGTCTTTTATTCGCAAAATGCTAACTTTGCGTTAACTGACTAACAATTAGGGTATGATATCAGCTACATGTATTTCCCACATCTTGGAAAGAGTTCTTTACTTCACACAAAGAACGATGTCCTTCATCTTTATGCTGACTAGATTCTGACTAGATCATCATCTTCATAATCGTTTGTCATCCAACTATGAATTACTCAAGGCACAGCATCGGGAGAGAATGAATCTCCAAGGTCTTTTCTCACTGAAGAAAGAGCACTTTAGGAAGAACTCGTGGGTGGCTGAAAACGAGTCAAAAATGCAATAATTTCAATTCATTATGTGGTTTAATAACTAAATGACATTCTTCTTACCTCATGAGGATTCGCACTAATTTCAGTTTGAAGTCTGAAGCTTGGTAATACATCTGGAATTGGTGGTGGGACAGGAGGTGATCCATATGTTTCGTGAAGTTCTTCAAGTCTGGTACTAAGTGCTGATCCTCTTTGACTAGTCGCGTTCATTTTTTTCACAAGCCAATCAGCTTGCTCTTCAAGACGCTTCAAACGAGCTGCACGAGCATCTAAAATCTCATCTGGACTTCTAGATGTTGAGGTAGTGATATTCTGACTTGTAAATTCTGAAGATTTGTGAACTTTTGGTTTAACTTCTTTGATTTTATCACAGCTGATTGATTTTTCATTTGTTAAGGAGCCGTTTCCACTAACACTAGCACCGAAGAGTGAAGATGATTCTAAAGGAGTAGATTTATTACTTTCAAAATTTTTTGCAGGAAATGGTCCAATAGAAAATGCAGATGAAATTGGAACTGATGCCGAATCTGATGTTGAGGTCGTCTTGTTTTCAATAACAAGTTCTTGGTCTATTTTTGAACAAGTTGCGTTTTCATTAGCCTTCTGTAAATTGTGTTCAATTTGAAACAATCTTTTAGAAGCATTTCCTATATCCTCGAATTCATAAGACGTTTGTGGAGTCCAATCCTTAGCCAACCACTTGTGACTTTTCTTCTTGTAACTTGAAGATTTTGGAGATCCAGATGAGACTGACGAGGGACCAGGTATAGTTAATTCCGATTTCTCAGTTTCATTTTTCTCTGCATTACTACTGCTTGAAAATGAAGTATCATCTATTTTTATTAAATTTTGGATAACTTTAGTTAATGCTCTATCCAAAGGATCAAGAACTTCTTTTTCCAAAACTTCCTGCAATATCAATCACGATTATTGTAGTATAAACCACATGCCAATCAGCAGGTAGCTTTATTAACAAAACTTACATTCGCAACTGGATCAGATTCTTCTTCCACAATATTTGTTATTTCCTCGATACTTTCTTCCTCAGGTGTAGGAACCTGTTGCTCAGAAGTGCTAGATGAAATTGTTTTTGATTCAGATACCTCAGTGTCAGTAGGTTGTTCAGATTCTGTGTCAGGAGTAGCGGCTCTTGAATTTTCCTGAAATTTAGTTATTTTAATTAGACAATAATGTCATCCACGTGGCTTTATCAGCTTCTTTTTTTAATCTTATCAATAAAAAATCTCACCTTCCGACTTCTTCTCCGAGAACCAATAATTCTCACTCTTATTCCCAGCTTCTCATCTTCATCTTCTACCTCTTCATCAGATTCATCATCACGTCCATCACTGAAACCACTTTCAGCACTGAAAACATCAATACAAAGTAAAACATGAAACAGAAGAATAATACAAACAATATATTATTCGTTTCAAATTCACCTATTATTCAACGAATCCGCATGTGACAAAGCTTTTCTAGCAGCAAACTCTCGACGTAAACTTCTCCACTCGATTTCAGTTTTGGTATTCTTCTGTCTAGCTGACTCCCATTTTTCCCTGCAGTATTCCAATTCTTGCTTCAATTCTTGTAGCATTTTTCGCTTTTGCTGCAATTCGTATCTTAAAATTTTCTCATGCGTGTGAAGCTGTTGATGTTGGGCTTGCATCCGATCCACTATAGTCCATGTCTTCGTTAATTCATCAGATACAGTTGAAAGCCGTTTTTCCTGACAGATATAAATATTGTTTCAACATCTACTTTACGTTTAAAACTTCAAATTAATATGTAGCTCTAAATTAATTGCTTACCTGCTCAACCAGTTTCCCCTCTAAATGGCTATTCAATTGTTTCATACGATTCATTTCCTTTTCTAGGCTCTTCTTTTCGACAATTAAGTCTTTTAAACGAATATAAGTCTTGCTAACAGAGATAACTAATTGTGGACCAGTTGGAGTGTCCACAGATTTATAGCAACAGTCAGAAGCTGATGAAGAAGCTACAGATGTAGCTGATGTTTCTGCTGCGTGGCAACGTAGCAGTTCCAATAAAACACGCCACACCTATAAAAATGAAGATGAATTAACCAAAACCATGCAAAGAGAAATAAAGCAAATGAAGTGAGTAAATTGGGTATAACCTTGGGTAAATTGTGAGCAATGTTTTCTTCTTGAAGATCATCTTCTTCCTTCCTTTCTTCATTGTCTGAATCAGCATTAATTTTAACTTCCTTTGTGCCACCCTCCACTTGTTCTATCAGATCCAAAAGCAACTTCGGTAGTGCTGCAGCCTCGGTGCCACTGTCTCTGGTCATATCACTGATCAAATCATGATTCTCCTAAAATCAGAAGTTGATTATTATACATTTTCTAATGACAAATTCTTAAAGAAAGAAAAGAAGCAGTACTTGTAATAATTGAGTCAATCGATCAAGATCCATGTCGGCCGAAGAAGCACCGAGCAGCATTTGTGTGAAGAGATTATTAATAACTGACATCTGATTTTGCAAATCCCTACAATCAGCTTTAGCGAGGCCCAATTGGGATTCTAGGTTCGAAATTGCGGCATCTTGAACATCCATCTTTAAAAAATCAAAATTAGGTAGAAATGGAAGAAATGCTCGAGTTTCTTGACAGCTGGGTCTAAAAAGTTGTGTAATACGACACACTTTGTGTACTCCGAATTTTAAAGTGTATAATCGAAAATGAAAAAGTGTGCAGTTTCTTGACTTCTCTTTACGTGAGAGAAGGAGGGAGGAAGTAAGTACAAAAAGTGTATTATCCGAAATTGAAAACATTTTAGGCTTCGCTTCTAGAGTAATGAATTGCAAAGATACCTTCTCTTCAGCTTTCCTTAAATCTTCTTCCAAAGTTGCGTTATTGCTCTTGGAAGACTTCAATTCATCCTTGACATCTTTTAGATCTCTAATTGCCGTGTCCTTGAAATCCGACAAAATCTTTGATCGTTCTTCGTAAAGAAGTCGTAGATTCAGAAGATCTTCAAATTGTCGATTATGTTCAAGCCTGATATCATCCGTACAGTCGAGAAATGTTCGGTTTCCAAGCCTGACCAAAATTTGTGACAATCGATCTTTCAAAACATTTACTTGTCGCTCCCTAGATTTCAATGTTTCGCGCATGTCATCTGATAGTTTCTTTAAAGATAATATTCGAAGCTTGTGAACTTCAGGTACATTTTCGAGTTGATAGTATAGATCCTCAGTCTTTTCCAGCTGGAACCTTATATTATTCATCACTTGATCTGAAATCTAAATTTCATTACATAATTATTATATTATACTTAATTTTACATTTAAAAAGATTTTTTAAAGATTACAAGGAAATAAAAACAATTTCCGAGGATTTAATGCGATTATGAGTATTTAAACAGTTTTTCAATAGTTTCGATGTTTCAATGCTTCGAAATATTAAAAATACTTATAATAAAAAGTTATATTTTTCTAGTTTTGCTATTTATAGATAACGAAAAACCTATTAAAATTTTTTTAGTTCTTATATACTTACTCTGTAAAAGAAATGAATAAATTACCTTTAAAAGATCAGTCAATCTTATAGCCTCTGAGGAACTGGCTTCTTCTGGAATTTCTTTCTTCAAATTGTCATTATAATCGTCATTATCCATTTTACCAGATAAATCATCTGAACAACGCTTGCAGGTTTGTCTTTTGGTCTCATCTTCATCTGCAGCCGAAGCAGGTAGTTGAGACTGGGCAGATTTTAAAAGTTCCAAAATCTTTGAAGTTTCTGAATGCGCCACTTTTTCAGCATCCAATTCTCTTCGAAGTCGTTCCATTTCGGAAGAAACTGCTGCAATCGCACGTTGACGTGCTTCGCGTTTTAAAATTAGTTCCTTTTTAAACTCTTCTCCAACTACAGCTGTGTTATTCGTGGAATCTTCAGGTTGTGAAGACCCTTTATAAAAATGAATTGGGTTATAAAAAAAAATAAACAAGGTATCTTCAATTTCGAATATCCTATCATAAAGAAAAGGTGGTCATTTTGTCAAAACTGTTTCGTTTACAAACTCGAAATATCTCGAAGTGAATCATATCGAATTTTAAGACTAAAAGACTAAAAGATTAAAAGACTAAACAATTTTCAATAATTTTAAAGAATTTAAGGGATTTCAAGCAATTTTTAATTATGCCGTACAAATCAAAAAGATATTTTTATTTTATAAATGTTTCAACATCATTCATAAAAATTGATAAATATTTTTTCCATTCTGGTAAAAAAATTTACATTTTTCGTTATTTTCACTGACAAAATCGTAATACAGGGGAAAAATGCCGCGAATCGACATCGTTCTATGTTCTGTTGCTATATATACTTGGTGTTAGAGTAATAGAAGCCAAATACAACTTTTTAGTCACAGAGTTTTATCTTGCAGAGAATTACAAGTTTTAGTCGCAAAAAACTTTTTATTTAATCAAATCTATTTGTCTTTTAGAATTCTCGTTTGTGTGATGCATTTTTCTTTTGCGAACTAATTACTGATGTGAAAATTTAATTTTCGTCAAAAACGTGACAGAAGTGTCTTTTCAACTTGTACGGAAGAATTACTTTAAAGAATTTTTCACATAATTTCAGAATATTTTAAAAAGTACTGACCAGGATTTGAAGAGTTTCCACTTTTTTTATCAGCCTTAATGATCTGCTTCAGCTTCTTTATCTCCTCCTTTGCGTCTTCCAATTCTGTTAAACATTTCTTCTTACCAGAAGATTCTTCTAACAATCTTGACCGCAATGCATTATTGTCATGAAACTCTTCCCTTTTGATTTTATCATTCTCTAACAGATCCTGTTCCAAGATCGAGATCTTTGAGTCAGTAGCAGCCTTTTCATATTGGAATGTCTCAAGTTCTTTCATTAGCCTTACTATTTCTTCGTTCGATATATCAAGCTTCTTTGATAGCTGATTTATTTTTTCTGTGCGTTCGATGAGGCTATCTTCGGTTAATTTAAATTCCTGTTTGGATACCTACAAAATAATGTGAAAAATAATCGAGTGCTTAACAGAAAAAAAGCATTCTATAAAAATGTATCCATACCTCATTATCTTCTTTTAGCTTCTCTATGACTCGCTGCTGCGCTTCCAAATCTTTCTTCAGTCTTGAATTTATTAACTGAACCCTTGAGTTTTCTTCTTCTTGAACTTCAATGAAATCATCGCTTCCTACATCCAAAAAATTAACATCAGCTCTGTTCATTCGTTCGTTTTTCTTCATGGGATGCTTTTTCGTACATAGATTCGCCATTTCGTGAATAAGTCTATCCGAATGCAAATCAAGTGGTGCTTCTTCGATTCGATTTCTTGAACCCTGGCAGTTTTCATCCTCCAATAATTTCGCATCTTGCACCTCCACCTCGTTTGTGTCAATAGTTACTCTTCGGCAAGAACTGTTTTCTGCTGCTTGATCAAACTTTTTAAACTTTCTCGCCAACTTCAAAGCTACAGCTTTCTTTCCTATAATTCGAGCATGTCTTGAAATTTTCTTTACATCTCGAGCTTTACAGTGCTCTAATGTGTGATCAAATTCTTGACGCATCTTTGGAGAAAATTCTCTTTCGATTTCGACAAAATCATCTTCAGTTTCATCGGGAAGACTCTGCGCTCCATTGTCAAGATGATCCCGCAAATCGGTGTCCAAATTTATTTGCATTTTTCTTTGACTCTGAGAGGTCATTCTTTCACTTGTCTGAGTATCCAAATTACTAACTTGAGAATTTACTCCTCTTCTGTGTTGATCGTAATTCTTAGTTGCTTCTTTCTCCATCCATTTTTGCCTCCTTTCCAAAACTGCTCTTCGACCTTCTCGCTCTCTTTTTAATTCATCATAAACTGATTCCAGGTGCATCAAAGTGACGTTTTGCGCGGAAGCTAATTGCTGAGTGGCTGCTGCCAAATGAGAAACTGTTCGCGTCAATTCCATTCTTTCTTGTTGCATTTCTGTCGCCATTCTTCCGGTTGGTGGCCAATCTACTATCTCTGATGCGTATGCTAACTGGAATTATTAAATAAAGAAGAAGGTTAAAAAAAATGTTACACTCAAAAATCTGGTTACATATTCTAACCAGAAAATAGTGTTAAATATGTCCTTACTATAAATTCTAGTTAAAAGTACTATTATAAGTTTCTTGTTGACCATCTTCTGGTTATTTTAATCAGTTTTTCTGATAAATGTATTATAATAAGAAATTCTGGAAAGAATAACCAGAATATTTTAATAAACATAATGGTTCAAACTTCTATAGTGAATATAACCAGATCAGCTTATCGACGACGTATTTCAAGTGATCAGTTTCAAAGTGGCTACATGTCAGGAAAATCTGGGAAATCAGAGAAGTCAGGAAAGTCAAGGAAACGTCAGGGAATAAAAAATTTTCCAGGGAAATCAGGGAAATATCAGTAAAATGCGAGTATGTAGCTGTCAGGGAAAATAGAAATTGATCTATTAAAACTTCAAAGAACTCTTGAAGATTTTAATAAATTTTAAGATAATTTAGGGTGGTACAATAAAAGATATGTAGTCCCAAATTTAAAACATTTTAGGCCCTGACAAAAGAAAAAGTTCAAAAGCGAATTTCAAATTAATTTCGTTTTCGATGTTTGCTTACGGTTAAAAATACACTGTTATATATATCACAGTCCGTTTCCTTTGTTCACAGATATTTTTTTGTTACTAATAATTATTTTTTAAAGATAATAAATTTGTATAAACTTTTATTTTTAGTTAGAATCTCGTCAGTCAGAAGACATTTGCATACTAAAAAAAGTTTTCCGCTTTTGCCAAAACTTCGACGCTCGTGGCACGTGAGCGCGACTCAGACGCGCCATCGCATTAGGTCTTCGTGAGAACGAAGAAGTAATGACTAAGCGTATTTATTCGAAATAGGAGAAAAACTCTTGGAATCTTGCCAACATCATTTTTCTTCTAAGAAAAATTCGAATCGATTCATCCACCCGATTTTAATATTGTCCTCATCGTTAAATTTAGAAGGTAAATTCCTAGGTAAATTATGAGTTTACTTACAAAGGAATCCTGCCGAGAATGTGAATTTTGGGAACTTGGTGGTAGGGATTCATGCTGCCAGCATCCTTTTCGCCTTAAAGTCGTATAAGGACTTGGACCCTACAATAATTAATTAATTTCTCCAGATTATAAAAAGATTTTAGAAAGTTTTCAAAAATTTCGAAAAAGAATTTACAAGTTCCTATCTTAAAAAGAGATGTTACCAATATGTCGAAAACCTGATTGGTTCCTTTGGAAATTGCGCAAATTTGTGTGAATGTATCGAATTTGAAAACTATCTTCAGACTATATTTTCGTTCTCAAAACGATTACTAATAAAAAGGTTACATATAAAGATAGAAAATAATTTAAAGTAATAAAAATAATAATTTTGATGTGAAAAATAAATTATTAGTGAAGCAAAAAAATATTTTAAGATGTATACCTAAGGTTAGTAAATATTATTCCAGAAATTAAAAAGATTACTTGTAGTAAAATTTTCATGTGTTTTTTAATATCAGTTTTTAATGTATTAATACTCGTATTTTTAATATATTATTTATTATATTATATGTATATTTATTCGTATATTTACAGATCAGTCACCATCAGAATTATAAGATTTTATGGGATTATAAAGTAATTTTAAGGAATGTGACTATATATTATATTTTGCGGAATTTTAAGTAATTTGAGAAACTTTTAAGAGATTTTTAGGAATTTTAGAAAATTTCACTGGATTTTAAGATATTTTCATATAGATATAATGAGATTTAATGGAACCTTGAATATAATGTTAAGAAATTTAAAAGGGTTTTCCGAATTTTATTGAGATTTAAAAATATTAATTGATTTCACAGTACTTAGAGGAATCTTATGAAATTTCAAAGGATTTTACAAAGTTGCCTGAAATTTTAAGTAATTTTCAAAGATTTTACGATATTTCATAGGATATTAAGTTATTTTAACGACTTTTGTGATTTCAAGAGGTTTACGAGATTTCATTGGATTTTCATTAAATTCAAGGGATTTCATAAGATTTCATGGGATTTTAAGTAATTTTAAGGGTTATAACGATAGTCTGTGGAATTTTATGCAATTTTATGGAACGTCAAGGAATATAAAGTAGTATTAAATTATTTTACGAAATTTAAAGGAATTTCACCAGATGTTGAAGGATATTAAGGGCATTTTAAGATATTGTATGGGACATTAAGTAATTTTAATGGATTTTACGATATTTTATTGGATATTTTTTTTTGGTGATTTAATATTTTATGGACTTAACGATTTCAAGGGATTTACAAGATTTCATTGGATTGTTAGGAATTTCAGAAGATTTCATGACATTTCATGTGACTTTAAGTAACTTTGCGGGATTTGGTGATATTTTTGTGGATTCTAAATAATTTTAAGGGATTTTAAGGTATTTTATGATAATAAGAAGTTTTAAGGACTTTTATTTTCAGAAATTTTGAAGAGATTTGTTGGGATTCATTGAACTTTTAAGTATTTTTAAGTATTTAACGAGATATTATGGAATTTTGAATAACACAGCCATACAAAAAAAAAAGTCTCGTGATCTGGACATGCCACCTATCCTATCCTACGTATTTTGACGCGCTGAATCCGAATCCGAGGTCAAAATTCGTTTTCCAGTTCAGCGTTTCGACATAACCTCAAAAAACGTAGAAAAATCAGTGTTTTCTGTGTTGAGGATTTTTGCTGTATCGTGTCCTCTTCTCTTCGAAGGATCGATGCAAAGGGTTTCGCTTTCGCTTTTGACCCTTCGAAACAGTTTCTCTTTTCAGCATCCAACAAAAATCAGACATCATAACCTCATCCCATCTACCCTGATACCTTTGTTCCATGATTTTTAAATCTTGATGGAACCGTTCGCCTTGTTCTTCGCTGTAGTCGCCAAAATACGTAGGATAGGATATAGGTGGCATGTCCAGATCACGACACTTTTTTTTTGTGTGGCTGTGTAATTTTAAGAGATCTATTGAGACTTAATGGGCTTTTGAGTAATTTTAACTAATCTTAAGTGATTTTACGAAATTTAAAGGAATTTCATAAGATTTTATAGAATTTTAAGTAATTTTAAGGGATATAACAATAGATTGTCGAATTTTAAGAAATATCAAGGTATATGAAGAGAATTTATAAAATTTAAAGGTATTTCATCAGATTCTGAATTTTAATGGTTTCATGACATTTCATAGTATTTTTAATAATTTTAAGGGATTTTACTATATTTTATGAGATATTAAGTAATTTAAAGGATTTTGAAGGGACTAAAGGGATTTTACGAAATTTCAGTTGATTTTCAGGAATTTTAAGAGTTTTAAGGAGATTTCATGGTATTTTGAGTAATTTGAAGTAATTTTAAGGGATAGAATGATAGGTTGTGGAAATTTAAAGAATATCAAGTAATTTTACGAAATTTAAAAGACTTAAAGTCTTTTAAATCTTAAAGTCTTTTAAAAATCTGATTAAACCAGATTTTAAAGGATGTTAAAGGGATTTTTGCTTTCTCATAGAGGAAGCTTTGTAGTGGTGACAAAATCCAGTTTCCCAAAAAATGTTTTTTTGAACATATTTCAAGGGCAATATATCTAATATGATGTCCTGAAAAATTTTCCGAATGTATGTATGTGAGTGTATGTGTGTATGTATGTATTTATGTCACGATCCAGCAATATCTTGAAAATGCATAGAGTCGAAACGAATCGATTGACCTATATGATTAATGCATTTCATTAAAAAATAAGGATGTTATGGTTAATTGTATTTTCAAAAATTAATTTTTCGACTATAACTTTTCAAATAATCAAAATTTTGACTTGATCTAAGGAAAATAAATGTTCCTTGTATCGAGACGAATCGATTGGTCTATAATATTATTTCATTTCGTTGAAAAATAACAAAGTTATGGTTCTATTTAATTTTGAAAAATTAGTTTTTCCACTATAACTTCTCTAATATTCCAAATTTGAAGCATTTCATTGAAAAATAAGAAAGTTGTGCTTTATTGTAATTTTCTAAAATGAATTTTTCGAATTTAACTTCTCAAATAATCAAAATTTAATGCTTATGTAAAGAATACTTAATGCTTCCTCTATGAGGAAGCAAATCATATTTTCTTCCTATCTCGGTCGAAAATTCGAATTCCCTCCCAGTGTATCTTTACCGAAACCCAATTCTCCCTCCCTCCCTAACTATAACCGAAAATGAATAAAAACAAATGAAATTCTCTTTCGACCATGAGGATTTCTAACCGTTAAATTGTCAAAACGTGTCAAAACGAGAGGTATTATTCGTAATATAAAAATAAAGATGACGTGACAGACTCTTAAAATGTGATATGAGATTGTTTACATAATATGTAAAATAAATTTGTTTTTCATACGATACCAATTTGTTTTTTTTTCAGTAGTAAATAGTATATATCTGACACGCATAGAATATCTTTTTTTTAATAATGTATTTGTAACATTGACTGATTTATTCAGTTTTTTATGTATTATATATAGCATTCGATAACCAACAACCCTTCAGAGAGCGTGTTAGAGAACTTTACAGCTGATGAATCGACAGATGAAGAGGAAATTAATAGAAACTTTGAAACTGAAGCACAATGATCACAATTATCACGATTAAGTATCTAAACCTTTATTTATAGATGTATTTGATGCCTACCCCCCTGACCAGCAGCACTCGCTCCGCTCGTGCCGCAAATGTCGGGGCAGGCATCAATATATTCCAATGCACATATTTAATTATTTACGAATTTTCGACCGGATAGGAAGTAAAATAGTATATATTACTCGGGACAAAGGTAGATCATCCTTTCCGGCGGATTTCCCCGGGCAACCCCTCCGCCGGGAGGAATAATCTACTTTCGTCCCTAGTAATGTAATGTACTATTGCTTACAGGAAGTAAAGTGCTCATTGAATGAGCACAAAAGTTGATATACAACTTCACAGCTAGTTTTAAGATATTGTACAGGATATTAAGTAATTTAAAAGACTTTTAGGGCCCATCCATAAACCACGTGGACAATTTTTCACCACTTTTTGACCCCCCCCCCTTCACCCCACTGTGGACAAACGTTGAACTTTTACAAACCCCCCACCCCTTCCCCCTACTGTTCACGTGGACTTTAGATATTTTATGAAAATGTAGGAATTATTTGCGTAGAACAATGTGCAAACACAATATAAGCTATTCAAATATATCTCGAGTGTATCTTGACTCATTTCAGTATATATTTCGCAGATTTATCGTATACGTGGATTCTACCTCAACCCCCCCAGCCCCCCTCGTGGAAAAACGTGGAAATTTGCCATACCCTCTCCCCCCTAAACTGTTCACGTGGTTTATGGATGGCCCCTTAAGGGATTCGAGGGATTTTACGGAATTTCATGGAATTTTAAATACTTTTAAGATATTTTACGATATTTTATGAGATATTGAGTTATTTTTTAAGGACTTTCAAGGGGTTTTACAAAATTCTATTGGATTGTCAGGAATTTTAATGGATTTCATCACATTTCAGGTGTTTTAAATAATTTTAAGGGATATTACGAGATTTTATGTTGGATATTAAGTAATTTTAATAAGAATTTTGAAGGACATTAAAGGGATTTTAAAGAATCTCATGAAACTTATGGGGATTTCTGAAATTAGATAAGGGATTACAAGTTTCTATATTTCAAAAATTATAAATTTCTCAATTATTTTGTATACTAGCAAAAGGTGTGCAAAAACGAGAAATTAATTTCTTCTGATTTTTAAACTAAAGAAAAGATCTAACTAAAATTTTTGAGAATGACAGAAAATATATCATTGCACGTCGTTTTTCTCATTACAGTTTGTATTTTGTTTAAATTCCGCAATTTTAGTTAATTTAAAAATTTGCAATGTAAGTAAGAAAAGGTTTTAGTGCCTTTGTTTTGTTATTAATCAGAACAGTAAAACCCTGTTCTCACTTAAATTACAAATTGAAAATTACAATTAAAATTACAGTATTCAAACGAAATTCAAACTTTAATAAGAAAAATGACGTGCACTGATATATTTTCCGTCATTTTACAAAATTTCAGTCAGATATCTTTTTCTGTTTAAAAATAAGAAGCCGAAGAAAATATATATGGTGCGGTGAGTAAATATAGTGAAGTCATAGCTTAACATTTGTCCTTAAGAGATTTATGTAGGTTACAAAACAATTAAAATGATTAATTAAATTAATAACAATTATTAATAATTATTAAATTAATAATTTTCTATTTTAAGACATTTTTCAATCAATTCTTTTTAGTGTATTTTTCACTCTTTGTAGAAACAAGATATTAGAGATCTATATCTTGGCTCGGAATTGCATTTTTCTTTGTTAAACTCGAAGCCAAAAGTCGTGCAGTTAATGCGAGGTATCCATTTTTTACACGTGTGATCCACGTGTCTCTTATACTTGGAAAGAAAAAACTGAAATTTTAAAGGCGAAGTTCAAGCTGGATTTATTGCATTTGTGTATGAAAATATATCTAATAATATACCTGCGACGCAGGTCCAGCAAAAGCTGCGCTGCTCACTTTGTTTGCATGCTCTTCCGCAACATCTTCAATATGACGAGCAATTGTGGAGGTTTCTGAAGATGGCCTACCACTCGCGCTGGTCAGAAATGGTGGTGCTGGCAATGGTGGCGGTTCAACGCTCCACCTTCGATGTTGATTTACTGGAAAATTGCTGCTCCCGGCCCCCATCTTACAATTAATCTCTGAGAATTATAATGAAACTTTTTTCTCGCCGTTTTGATAGAATTCGATTTTTCTTATTTAAAAAAATCCAATTTGTCCATAAGTAGCGAAGACTCGCAATCATTGATCTCGAATCCAATTCTTTTTGGTATCAGTGATTGCTGTGAAAAGATAATGCATAAAAAAAAACTGATAGCAATTTAGGTGATTGAAAAAAATTACCCAGAAATGAAGAAATAATGAAAATAAGTTAAGAAGCTCCGAACAAAGAATAGTGACCAAGAAACGCGGGTAGTTCTTTAGACCTAGAACATAACGCGAACGGAAAGCTCTCGAAATAGCCTGATGCAAGATTCGAAATAAACAGTTCGGTATATTTATGTCAATGCGCCAGAAATAAAGAAGCGATATCACGTAGGGTTGAGGGTGTCTGCTGAAAAAACGAACGGGAACGACCTGTCTACGTTGAAAACTTCTCGCAAATTCGAGTACAATGAACTGACTTTGAATCAAAGTTGCAAACTTGCTTTTGCAAAATAAATGTTTTATAAATACAAACTAACTTTTTCTGTTTTACTTAACTTATTGACAATTAAAAATCTTCAGGATTCAACTATGGAAATATAAAGTTCTTTATTCAAATATGACGAGTTATATCCATCAATTTAAAGCTCTTAAAAAAAGTCAACTTCTTGGAAAACAAAGATGTGTGTCTTGTGAATCTTGTGATGATCAAGAATAGAGATAAAAAAGTTTCCACTAGCTGTGTAAAATGAGAAAGTCTTAAGAAAATAGGATTCGCAGGTAGTAGTGGAAAAAAATATAATTCATCAACTAATTATTATAGTCACTCACTTTAATTGTTGACGAGCTACAAAATCACGAAAGGAGCTTCACTCGCGTTCACTTCGCGCAAGCATACGGACGTAAACTGGCTTCTACTGGCTTTGAGCCAATTTGCCCGTTTTCCGTTTCGGACCGTTCCGTTCAGCATCTCAACATGTCTCTACGTTATGTCCAAAGCCAATGCTAAAAATAAAACTTTGCTCAGAATCCACCCCACCACACTTCCTTTTCGAAAAATCGAGAGTGATGAATCTTATACGACGAAAAAAAAGCTCACGAATCAATCGCAACTTGCGCTGCTGGGGGAATATCTTAATATCATCCTAAAGCTTCGAAATTATTATGAAAAATTTCGTATATGGCACAAACCCAATGATCGAATTTAAAACCAATCTATTTGGTGCCTAATTATTTTATGCTATATACATAATATTAAAAGGTGCATGCATGTGCAACGGAATTGGCTCAGGTCACATCATCTGATTCAAATCATTAAAGTATGTCATGTCCTTCATTTATGGCGCGTTTACAATTATACTCAAGTCACCAATTATCGTTATATTTATAACTTATTTTATGAACTGACAATATGTGTATATGAAAGCTTAGTCTATAAATATGTTGTATGTGATACCATACATAAGTTTTGAAGTGCTTGTATGTAATCTTTCCACACAAGATATTTTTGATAACTGTGATGTGTTTTTACCTGATAATTCAAAAGCTCTAGGTCCATTGTACCAGAGTATTGAAACAATAGCAATAAATATATTGAGGCTGTGTGAGCATGAACATAACTTTCAGTTTGTCTTTAACCGTAGCATATTCATGAAGTATTTTTAGTCAGTTCTTCAAACAATTCGAGGAAACCATTGGCGCACACATCGATTCTGTCAGTAAAATTCACGGGTCTTTGCCTATGTCACAATTTAATTCTTCTTTCATTCGTACTTAGCCAAAATTTGATTCACCTTCATGTCTGATGAAATTTTCTTTGTCGGCCAGATAATGTTATTCGCAACGTCGCGTCGAGTCATTACACTTTTGTTATGTTTTTCTGTATGTATATCTTTTTTCATTAATTGAGATCCTACGAATCTCTAGTGATTTTGAGACATAATCGAGTTTTTTCTTTAAATTTGAAAGAAGGGAATTATTATAACATGAGCAGAAAGATCTTAATATTTTTTGAAATCTCTTGAAATTCATCAAAATCAAATGAAATCCTTTTTATTCTTCAAAGATAATGACTAATAATACAGTAAAAATGCAAAAAAATTGAAAACAAAGATCAAAAATGTATATTTTTTTTCTACTTTTATGTTTGTATGGACTTTTTCGTATCAAACTCGAAACATAATCCCCCATCATATTCTAATTGTAATGCCCCTGATAACGACGTTCGAAGTAAATCAAATCTTTGTAAAAACGCTCTCCTTGCTTTTCTACGTAGGCAAAGTATATTATCTTTGAATTGATCAAACTGAACAAAGAGAATGTATTAGATTTGTGTAAAATTTGACCCCCCCCACACGGTTTTGTCAAATTTCCATGTTTTATGACCATCTGAACCCAGAAAACATGTTTCTACGAATGTGTCTGTTTGATTGGGTTGAAGTTTCATACGTCTAGTCTGACGAATTTTTTTTTTTTAATTTCCAATAATTTTTACAAAAAGAAAAATTTAGAAAGCAAATCATAACATTCCCTATAAATCTTAAAGCACTTCAGGCGATTAAAAACGACTTAGAAGCCTTCTGAACCCGTTTAACCTCATTTCCAAACAGGTACATTTAAATTTTTATTATAAACGAAAAAAATTCCCATTTCTCGCCTGATACTAACGAAAGTTGTAACGGTATGGCACCCAACGTGAGAGACTCGAGGGACCGCAAGTCGCAATTTAAAACTTAAATCGGGTATTCAAATAAATGAAAGCGAAAATGCCAAAGACACGTAGCGCAAAATTACTCGAGAAAGAAAACGATGATACACCAGAATGTCTGGTCACACCCCCCACTACAGGACGTCAAATAACAGACGAGCAGGGGGCAGTAGGGGGACTAACCTCGCCACCCACAGATGTGGAAGACTACGAGCTGGCACCTAATACTCAATTAGAGGTCGAAGGGCTACGCCAGCCTATTAATGAGCGAAGTATCCAGCAGGAGATACAGAACGCGTCAGTTATGCCACCCGGTAGGGAAACAGCCGCCCAGCAAGAAGCTGAAAGGCGATATAAAAGAATGCGGGAAGATATAGAAAAATTAAAAAAGAAAATGGCGGATTATCAAAACGAGATAACCCGAGTAGACCGCAACGGCCACCCTTCGAAATGAAATCGAAGATGCGGAAAGCCGTATGAACAATGCTTCCCAGCTACAAATAGAGGCATGCCATAGGCAGTATAATTCCAAAATATACGAAACGGAAGCACGTTTGGGTACGCTAGTTGACGAGACACTGAGATGCCAGAATCAGATGCTGGAATCGACGAATGTTAACAGAAGGGAGCAGGAGGCGAGAATCCAAGAGATCGACGAGAGACAGAGGATGATGGATGAACGGATTAATACTTTAAGAAGAGCATCTAGACAAAGCGATAGATCCACAACGCTAAAAGTCACGCCAAAGGTCCCGACTTTCAATGATGGGACTTCACCTCTTAGATTCCTCGAAGAAATGAGGGAATTCTGGATAGCGGTGGATCCGATGCCTGACGAAGAGGCCTTTTGGATCGGTAACAGCTTGAGAGGGACAGCCAGAGACTGGTGGGACCTGGTGAAATCTGAAGGTGATACCCTGGAGCA
>CAJFCO010011900.1:0-11011 GCA_904066015.1 Synergus gifuensis
GGGGGGGGGAAATTTTACACAAATCTAATACCTTCTCTGATGAGAATGTAAAAAAATTTTCATGTATTTCTAAAATGCATTTTTTGTATGTAACATCTTATGTAACATACCAATATCTTTAATTTAAAATTATGAAAAAAATTCTTAAAAATAGCTTTATTTTTTGTGCGTCTGAAGTGGGTAGACCCCTTAAGAAGTTCTTAATATTGCGTTTTTTTTGGTCGTTCTAAGAACGTCTTTTAAATTTTACGTCCTAAAAGCCTCTTTAGGACATTCTGAAAATGTGTTTCAATTTTGTGCCCGCTGAGATCCCATAAAATATCGTTAAATCCCTGAAAATAAGAATAAATATTGTAAAACACCTTTAAATTTTGTAAAATGTATTAAAATTCCTTAAAATCTCATGAAGTCTCGTAAACTTCCTCAATATTTCTTGAAGACCCTTGCAACATCTTAAAAGTCCCTAAAATTACTAGTTACCCTATAAAATATTGTTAAATCTCTAAAAATTATTTAAAATATAAAATTATTTCGCAAAGTCAAAAAAAATTTCATAAAGTCCGTGAAAATTCTTTAAAAATTTACAAAACGAGATTAGGCGCGCGCTTGAGCGCGCGTTTCGTTTATAGAAAGTGAAATGAAAATTTAAATCCTCGCGCCAAGTCGAGAATACTCACGACTTGACGCTCACTTCATGCGTAACCAGTGTTTATGCAGGAAATACATGTAAAAGTAACGCTATGAAGTTAGCCGAAATTCATGTCCTTTTTAGAATAGGATTGATGTAAATGTACTTGACTTAAAATTAAAAAAGTGTTTATTCAATTTTAAAATTCAAATTTAAAATTCAATTTTAAATTGAAGTAATGTGATTTTGTATATTTTCTGTATTTGAATATTATAAATTGTTTAGACAATGTTCTCCGCGTGCTGTAGCACGCGTGTAATATTCCTTGTTGATAATATTTGACTTTTTTCTTGGTGAATGTTTTAATAATATTATTATTACTTATTATATATTATTATTACTGTATTCAATACCTACAGTCTTGAACAAATCAAGTTTGTGAGCAATACGAACTCTCCTCTAGCTCATTTGTAGCAATTTAATCCCGCGAGTTTCCGTTAATATCTTCCTATCTTCTATCTCGGTTCACATCCCCACTCGGCAACAAGCATTTCGACCTACCTCCACCGGCTAATTACGAAACTTCATCTCCCTCGCGAAATCATTTCGCGTCTCCTCACTCGTTGCTTTGCACGAACTCCTAGGATCAGAAGTAAGCAAGCATTACTTTACCGGTGTTTTACACACTGAAAAAGACGCTCGAGGAAATGCTGCTGCTTCGGGAAATTCGACTCAGCTTCCCTTTTTCAGCCTTACGAATGTGCCTGTCTAGAATCCTTTTAAGCTTGATTCACGAGACATATTACTTAAATCACGTTAACCACACTACTCTAGTCTACTCAGACCTTTGAAGAACGAAATTAAATTGCAACACTAATTTAAATATATTTTCACAAACGTACAGCTCTCTAGTTTCCTTTCTCTATATTATAAATAGACCTATCCGTTGCTGTATCAAAAATTAAGAATGGCCAGGTTTTTTATTCTTGACTGTACCCCTTGGCCACACCCACTTTTATCAGTGACTGTACTAACAAAAAGTGGACACGCCCATTTTTATCTTTGACTATACCGTCATGTCATCATCCGGTTCATTCATAAAGTAAATACTGTCGATTAAGGGGTAAAACCACTCTAGGGTTTTCAAAAAATGGATTTTTTTAGCCTAAATAGTACTTTAGAGTCTTAAAAACAATACTCACTTGGTCTTATAGCGAAAAAAAAATTTAATATGTTTAATTTTCAATTTTCCCGAAGCGCATCAGAGTGTACGCTCTATGTGTTTGTAAAACTTTAAACGCATTTTTCTCGAAATCACTTCTTTCAAACTGGGCGCAAACATTACTCAAGAACCGCCTGATCGATTGACTTGAAATTTTGATTGTAGCTTTGTAATTACATTTTCTACAAAAGTACGTAGACGTTTTTTGATTGAATGAAAATTTGCATTATTATAAACAATTTACTACTGATTTTTAGGCCCAAAAACAGTAAATTTGCTTCAAAAGTGCGCCATTTTCACAAAATTTGAACAATCAAAAAACCCCTACGTACTTTTGAAGTCAGTTATATGTAACTACTTTAAGAATAGTTTTGAGTTTTTGTTCTAGGCCTCATAGTTCAAGAGGAATCTTTACGTCCGTGGAGGCTTCTCAAAAAAAGGCGTATTCGAAGACTAGCTATGTCGCCGCCATTTTGTAAAAAATGAGAGTAAAAAAATTGTTTTTTATACTTCAATATATGTTCCATAAACACCGTGTAAAAAGAAGCTCGATCCCTTTTTACATCTGCTAAATAAAAAAGATCAAAAATAGGCCTTTTTTTAAGCCTCTAGAATGGTGTTACCCTTTAATTGAAAATTAACAGAACAATACCCTACTTATTATAATAATAATTCGAAATCCCTTAAAATTCTACGAAAACTTTGAAAAATTCTAAAAATCTTTTTAATTTCGTAAAAATCACTTGAAAATCGTTAAAATCACTTAAAATTCCTAGAAACATCTTTAAATTTCCTATCTTAAAAAGTGATGTTACCATATATCGAACACATTGTTGTCGAAAAGCTGATTGGTTTGGAAATTTTGCGAATTTTGTGAATATACCGAATTTTAAGACTTAAGAGATTTCAAGGGATTTTACAAGCTTTCATTGGACGGTTAGGAATTTTAAGGGATTTAATAATATTTTATGGGATATTAAGTAATTTTAAGAACTTTGACGGGATTCAAGGGAATTTACAAAGTTTCAATTGATTTTTAGGAATTTTAAGAGTTTTAATGAAACTTTATGTTATTTTGAGTGATTATAAGAACTTTTAAGGAATATCAAGTAATTTTACAAAATTTAAATAATTGTCGTCTTTCGAAAGATGTTACAGGGATTTTAAGGAATTTTATGAAATTTATGGAGATCAAAAATTAAGAATAGCCAGGCTTTTTAACCTTGACTGTACCTCTTGGCCACTCCTACTTTTATCAATGACTGTACTAACAAAAAGTGGATACGCCCATTTATATCCTTGACTGTACCTCTAAAACACTCCTACTTTTTCGTCACGCTCCATTTTCATAGTCTAAGTTTGAGGTGTGACCTTTTGAAGTGGACAATTAATAATTGCATTCTTTTCATAATTCATTTAATTAATAATATTGGCTTTTGTTGAAAGTAATAAGAATACCGAAAGTGAAATTGTAAGCTAATAGTGTAATAGAAGCTAATTGGCAAACTTGCAAGTATTCAATAAGTCAAGACTTTTGTACAATGTTCCCATAAACTTCTAGCAATAAGTAATGGAAGTTGAGGAAGTTCTAGATAGAATGGACATTCTCCTTTCTTTCTGCTTCTATTATTAAAATGTGGAGGAAATGGAGGGTATGAAACGACCCTTAATTTATAGAACAGAGGAACGAGCTATAACTTCTTGTCCTTTCTGTTTGAAATTTACGGATCCATATAGGAGCCTTTGTCTCTATTTTTCTCTATAATACAACTTGTACTCGTATGTAATCTGTTCCTCTTGTCCTCGTGGGCTCTTGTGCTCTTATATATCCTATCACTGTATTTGATCACAACAATCGAGCCATACATTTATTGTTGATAAAACGAATGTATCAACTAGGCAAAAGTCCACAATATATCTATCGAGTTGAGCTTACGATAAGGCTTTTGTACTACAAGATATCGGAGGAAATAGAGCGGTAGATGGTAGGTTCTGCAGAATGAGGAGCGACGGAATCGTTTGAAATGAAAACTGAAATCACTGCGAAAAAATTACAGTGGAAATCAAAAGCGACAGTGCTTTTGAATTCTGCATCCTGGATACAGTAGATGCTGTTTTAAATCAAGCAGCTGAGAAAACATATATATACACTGAGAAAACTGTTTATAAGTTCTATAAACCAAAATTTGGTTGCTATACAACCAACGAAACTGTTTTGTTGGCCCAAAAAAATTATTTTGTTGACCCTAGGTATTGTTCAATTAATGAACTGATTTAGCATATTTTTCAATTATTTTAATTGGTTTTGTTAGGCCAAAAAAAAAGACTCAACAAAAAAATTTGGTTAGTTCAACAAAATATTTTGTTGGCCCAATAAAAAAATTTTGTGTTGACAACCAAAATTTGGTTGAGGCAACATAAACTGTACAACAAAACGTTTTTGTTGCCATGACTAAATTTTTTTAGTGTATTTAAGTTTTAAACAGTATCAATTGTCGTACGTATTTTTTTCTCAATGTAACAGTAAATGAAGCTTAAGAAAATAAGGTTTAAAAATTTAGAACCACTCACCAACAACGTCGAGATAACCGATTTGGCTCTTCATGGGATCTGTGTTTATTTGACACATGTACCAGCCACGATCTGATTCTCGAACTTCGCGAATGTGAAGAAACCAGATTCTATGATCGGTGTGAGTCACTCCGATCCTGTAATTTTTTGTAATGACCTGCTTGGCTATGGTGAGAATTGTCTGTGTGTCAACTCGAAGCCATGCAACCTGAAATAAAATTGATTTCGCCTTTGAAAAATTTTTTTACTGAAGCAAGAATTCGTGTCTAGTAATGGCTGAATTAATTCAATTTTATTAATAGTACTGGCCATATTATAGATTGGAAAAATGACGTTAATAGAGGATTCTAAACAATTTCAAATCAATGGATTTTGAAACAATTTTATGGCTTCCAGAAGTATAAAAAATGATAGAGAACTTACAATTTTTGAAATATAGAAACTTGCAATTGCATTTCTAATATCAGCAATCTCCATAAATTTCACAAAACTTCTTAAAATCGCTTTAACATCTTTCAAAATCTCGTGGAAATAATTTGAAATTCATAAAGTTACTTGATATTCCTTAAAATTACTTAAAATTACTTAAAATACCAAGATTTCTCATTAAAATAATTAAAATTACAGAAAATCAACTGAAATTTCATAAAATCCCTTGAATCTCGTTAAAGTCATTAAAATTACTTAATATCTCATAAAATATCAATATCTTACAACTATTTAAAGTTCCATGGAATTCCGTAAAATCCCTAGAATCCCTTCAAAATTCTTAAAATTACATAATATCCCATAAAATATCTTAGTCACTTATAATTTCATACAATTTCGCGAAATACCGTAAAATCCCTTAAAATTCCATGAAATCTCACAAAATTCCTTTAAACGTTGTTCGGAAAGAAACGCAATAATTTAAATTTTAGTAGGATAGAGAGAGAGGTGGCAAAATAAAACACAAAATGTACCGAAACAATAATAATCGAATATAATTTTACCTTGGCGTAAAAAGCCCTAGTGGGGAAAAAGCCTTATACAAAAACTAAGGAATTAACACACAAAGAAGAACGCAGTGCAGCATCAATTCACATACAAAAGAAGAAAGCTGTGGAGTTTGATCTCGGGCAAAGAATGTGGAGAGCAGGCTCACACATCGGAGTTTGTGAAACTTGGACAGCTCGGCCAATTGTTCACAAACCAAACAACAAATCTGAAGTCGACAATTGCATCACACGATGCGAACTTCAAAACAGGCCACAAGATCAAAACATACACGACGTAGTCGGACAATGGGCCTCGTACTCAACTCCGATACGCCTTCAAACACAAAGGGAGCAGATCTCAACACACAACAAATCACAGATAAGAAAATATATAAACGAGGTATATACAACGAAAACAACGAAAGAACTGAGCACAGCTCAGAACAATAAAATACAGGAAGATTACAACACAAGAAAACTCAGAACAGAAAATCGCAGTACAGTAAAATGCTTTTACTCGGATGGAGTACAGAAGCGAACAGAACCCACTCAGTGAACGCTAGTTCGCGCTGCCTACGTTGGGCCAGCGACGGAAACCAACGAAAACTCACGAAGTTCGCTGAGTACCTCTGTCGGCTTCGTTCAGGCACAAAACGCACGAACAAACGTAAAATCACTTGATTCTCCTAAATTATTTAAAATTCTATGAAAATTTCACTATATATTTCAAAATTTCTGAAAATTTAATTAAATCTCATCAAAACCCTTTGATTTTTTTAAGATTCTATAAAACTCCAATAACCTTAAAATTTCTGAAAATCACAATAAATTTCATAAAATTTTTTGAAATACTGTGAAATTCACAAAGTTCGAATTGCCAGAGCTGAATACATAACCCAGACTTGATCCAATTTCGGCAGCCAAAGATCAGCTAACATTATTGAGCCAAAATCGACATTTTAATCGGCCCAGCGTTGTCCCAGTACTGGGACTTTAAAAGGGGGAGGGTCTCTAAGGCAGGTTTTTGGCCCAAAAAATTAAAAAAAATCTATACAGTATCAACTAACAATAAGAAGTCAATTCCACCCTAAACGGACAACCTTCACCTCCCATTCACCCTGAGCACTAGGGTGGCCCAAAAATGCATGGCAAAAAATTTTTGATGCTACAGAGTCTCGATCCCCACAATTCGTTTCTAAATTCGAAAAAAGAAATGTCATATTATTTTTTTTTTAATTTTGATTTTAACACGTGTCTATTTTCACTTGAAGTTTCCCATGTAAATTGCATGGGGAAAAACCACTTTTTAGAGTTTTTGGAATAATTTTTCAAGGTTTAGGAAAATGTTATGGGAAAGTATAGAGGCTTATTGAGGACTATCCAATGAAGAATTTCATGTACCACACATATGGATTTGACACCCCTAACACACCCCCACCGTGCCTTGAAAACTACCCTTGAAACGAAAATTGTCAATTATTCATAAAAACGACCTTCTGATTGCTTTATTCTCGTTTTTTTTTTATAAATATTATTTCTATGAATCTAGTGGAATATTTATCAACATTAGTTAGTTAATTCTTAATTATTTACACAAATTCCATTTGTTTAAACAGTTATTTTTTCGAAAATTCATTTTTAAAAATAAAAATTGATCGGTATATGTCTAATGGAATATTAATTAACTATTTTTAAATTATTTAACCAAATTGAATTTGTTTAAATAATTTTTTTTTCGAAAATTCTTTTTTTTTAAAGATTATTACTATTTATTTAGTATAATATTTATAAACATTGGTTGATTACTTTTTTATTGTTTAAACAAATTCCATTTGTTTAAAAAATCTTTTTTTTCTAAAATTCGAAAATTTGTGCAGGCTTTATCACAAAAGTCAAAGAAAAGCATTTTAAATTATAAAAGAATTTAAGGAAAAAAATATAAGGAACTGCTGGATAAAGAAATTGAATACTTCATTTCAGAAGATTCAAATAAATTCTTCTCAGCATTCAAGATAGATACATCATTTCTTCAAGAAGATGCTTCACACTGGATGCAAAATGAAGCATATAAGGTAAAGCAATTGTTACTCAACTGAAAGTGGTCAACGACATTGCAGAAAGAGCCGTCAAATTGATGTCTGATTTCAACGATATTTTAACGAGAGATGAAAATCAGAAACAATTTTTATTACATTTCGTTAAAGAATATAGGAAAAAGTTTCCAGATAGCAAGTAAAAGACATTATCTCGCGACACACAGTAATTATATAAAACCTGATTTAATATGGATAAGAAATTTGGAAAAAAACATTTTTCAAAAAAATGGAATTTGTTTAAATAATTCTAATTTAATTAACCAATGTTAATAAATGTTCAACTAAATAAATAGTAATAATCTTTAATAAAAAAAAAATAATTTTCGAAAAAAAAAATTATTTAAAGAAATTCAGTTTGTTTAAATAATTAAAAAATAGTTAATCAATATTCCATTCAACCAATACTGATCAATTTTTATTTTAAAAAATGAATTTTCGAAAAAATAACTATTTACACAAATGGAATTTGTTTAAATAATTCAAAGTTAATTAACTATTATTGATAAATATTTCACTAGATTGATAGAAACAATTTTTATTTTTAAAATTAGAGAATAAAGTACTCAGAAGGTCAATTTTATGAATAAGTGACAGTTTTCGTTTTAAGGGTAGTTTTCAAGGCACGGTGGGGGTGTGTTAGGGGTGGCAAACCTATATGTGTGGCACATGAAATTCTTTGTTGGATAGTCCACAATAAGCCTCTATAATTTCCCATAACATTTTCCTAAACCCTGAAAAATTATTGCAAAAACTCCAAAAAGTGATTTTTCCCCATGCAATTTACATGGGAAACATCAAGTGAAAATAGGCACGTGTTAAAATCAAAATTAAAAAAACAAAAAAATTTGACATTTTTTTTTTCGGATTTAGAAACGAATTAGGGGGATCGAGACTCTGTAGAAAAAAAAAGTGTTTTAGGGCCACCCTACTGAGCACCCCTTAAAAAATGAAAACTTTACCGCTTCTATGCAGTGTTTTTTGGGAAAAATCCCGATTAAAAAAATCAGTAAAAATACATATTATAACCATTTTCTTAGTTTTGAACGTATTTTAGAATTTGGAATAACTTACCAAAAGGTTATGTGGCGCCTCAACTTAATTTTGCTAAGGCGTTTATTTTTAATAACACTGGACAACAAAATATGACCTATGTCGGGTTGGGAGGAGATATATCATTTCCATGGTAGTTTTCTGTGCTGAATCCAAATCTCACCTCCGTTTTTTTCGTTTATCTCAAATTTTTGAGTTTTTTTGAGTTAAAATTTTTTTCGAAAAATCACAAATCGTGTGATAAAAGGGTGAAAAAATTTTTTTCACGAAAAGCGATACATGCTTTCGATGCATTTTTTAAATCAGAATCCATTGGTGTTTTTTTTTTCGATATCTCATATAGTTTTTGAGATATTTTTAAAAAACCAAAAAAAAAAAAACACGAAAGAAAATGAATTTACAAAAATCCTTATATTTAAGTTAATAAATTTTATTTTTTAGTCTCTCAGGTCTCATTTTCTTCGTTTTTTGATGCAGAAAAAATTTAAAAAAAGTTTACAATTCCAGCTGTAACGGTTCGGAAGTTACATGACAGAGAACTTGTCTCTTTCTATAGAGTTCCCAATTTGACGGTTTACGAGTACTCGAGACGAATCATTGTATTTTTTCTAATATCTCATTGCAGTAATGTCTTTAATATTTGCAATAAGAATAATAATAATAATTTAAAAATTTTTTAAATATATTTATAAGCTGCTACTTATACTCCCTAGAAACTTTTTCTTTTGCATGCTCCAAATTTCTTGGGGAACACAAAATCCAGAAACTACAAACACCTGATAAACACTATGCTGCAGAACTTCAAGGAAATGAAAGTGAACATGTCACTAAAGATTCACATTCTTCACTCGCACTTGGACTTCTTTCCAGAAAATTTAGGAGCAGTCAGTGATGAACACGGGGAACGGTTTCATCAAGAAATCGCTGAAATCGAAAAGAGATACCAAGGTAACTGGAGTGTGAACGCTTTAGCAGACTACTGCTGGAGGCTCATGACTGATGAACCAAATGCTCATCACCGTCGAGCATGCAAAAGAAAAAGTTTCTAGGGAGTATAAGTAGCAGCTTATAAATATATTTAAAAAATTTTTTAATTATTATTATTATTCTTATTGCAAATATTAAAGACATTACTGCAATGAGATATTAGAAAAAGTACAATGATTCGTCTCGAGTACTTGTAAACCGTCAAATTGGGAACTCTATAGAAAGAGACAAGTTCTCTGTCATGTAACTTCCGAACCGTTACAGCTGGAACTGTAAACTTTTTTTAAATTTTTTCTGCATCAAAAAACGAAGAAAATGAGACCTGAGAGACTAAAAAATAAAATTTATTCACTTAAATATAAGGATTTTTGTAAATTCATTTTCTTTCGTGTTTTTTTTTTGGTTTTTTAAAAATATCTCAAAAACTATATGAGATATCGAAAAAAAAAACACCAATGGATTCTGAGTTAAAAAATGCATCGAAAGCATGTATCGCTTTTCGTGAAAAAAATTTTTTCACCCTTTTATCACACGATTTGTGATTTTTCGAAAAAAATTTTAACTCAAAAAAACTCAAAAATTTGAGATCAACGAAAAAAACGGAGGTCAGATTTGGATTCAGCACAGAAAACTACCATGGAAATGATATATCTCGTCCCAACCCGACATAGGTCATATTTTGTTGTCCAGTGTAATTATAATTCTTTTTGAACGCCAGATTATCTTATAATTCTTCAAAAATAACCAAAAGAAGTTCAAAATGATTTTCAAATGAATTTAAGAATAATGATCATCTAGCCATACTCAACAAGTAGAGGGGTCGAGGTGAGGGGTTTGAAACATGATGTCATTGAGAATTGGTCATAGTTAACATTGAAATACATAATTAAATTTATTGTTTAATTGTTTGATAATTGGGGTTCACCCATTACAAGTAAAAATAAGATTCGGTCATGACAATAGTCTTCATAGTATCACATTGAAGGGGTGTACTTCCGAAAAGGGGATATGTCCAATTTTTTTCGAGCTCCGTGTACTTATGTATTTTGACGCGCTGATTACGAATATGATAGTGAAAATTGGCGACTAGTCGATTTTCTTGGTAAAAACCATGAAAAACCCATAAAAATCATGGTATTTTTTTGCATTTATCTCAACTAATATGCAAAATAAAAAAAAATGTTTCAAATAAAAGTTTTAGACCTCATCGAAACACACTTTTTTCATTAAAAACATTTTTTCATACGAGTGATAGTTTTCGAGAAAATCAGCGATATATCGATTTTTATTATTTGCCAGTTACCTTCACCATTCCCTTTACCCTTCCCTTTGCCATTTCTTTTTGCCATTCCCTTTACCATTCCCTTTGCCATTTCCTTTCACCACTCACTTTGCCATTTCCCTTTGCCATTCCCTTTACCATTCCCTTTGCCATTCTCTTTACCATTCCCTTTGCCATTCCCTTTACCATTTCCCTTTG
>CAJFCO010011900.1:11111-21311 GCA_904066015.1 Synergus gifuensis
ATTCCCTTTACCATTCCCTTTGCCATTTTCTTTCACCACTCCCTTTGCCATTTCCCTTTGCCATTCCCTTTACCATTTCCCTTTGCCATTCCCTTTACCATATCCCTTTACCATTCCTTTTACAATTTCTCTTTAACATTCCCCTTTACCATTCCCTTTACTTTCCCTTTGTCATTTCCCTTTACCATTTCCTTTAACCATTCCCTTTGCCATTCCCTTTAATATTTCCTTTACCATTCCATGCATTTAGAATGTGAAGAAGCATGGTTTATGGGTGTTTTAATAATAAAAATCGATATATCGCTGATTTTCTGGAAAACTATCACTCGTACGAAAAAATGTTTTGAATAAAAAAAGTGGGTTTCGATGTGATCTACAACTTTTATTTGAAACATTTTTTGTTATTTTACATATTAGCTGAGATAAACGAAAAAACCATTATTTTTATGGATTTTTCATGGTTTTTACCATGAAAATCGACTAGTCGCCAATTTTCACTATCATATTCGTAATCAGCGCGTTAAAATACATAAGTACACGGAGCCCGAAGAAAATCGGACATATCCCCTTTTCGGAAGTATATCCCATTAAAGTTATCCCAATGCGTTAGAGTTCTACAATCTCTAAGCATCCATCAATTTACAATTAGAGAAACCATAAAGTAGCGATAAATCAATTTCATGAATTTATACTTTACCAAATATTTATCCTTTTAACTTTTAATATTTTCTTGACCTTTGAAATGTCCAGGTTTCAACTTTCAAAATGTCGGATAGAAATCAAATAAGAATTATATAACATAATCCGCCATTTTGATATATTAAATTTAACATGTTGAATCTAACACTATTCATGACAATTTAAATAAATATTATAATCACTGATAATGATTTTAACCGAGAATGGAAATTAGAAAAAGTACACTGTTAGAGCCCGAGTCAAAATCCTAATACTCGGCAAGTCCTCCCTGCATGCTCTGTCACGAAAAATAGAGTTCTGCGCCAGGTTGGAGGGAGCTTCATAAATTTACTGTACTCGTCTAGTACTCTTTAAAACCTCTGAGACGAAAAATCGATCATTACACGAGTCTGAGGAGAGGGAGTGCAAACCAACTTCTTACAACTTTAAGTAACGATGCATGTGAGATTTTCGAGTCATTTAATTACACCACTTTTTTGAGAGATGAATTTCAAGAGATTTCTAGAAATTTTAAGGAATGTTGACGATATTCAAGTGATTTTTACGAAATTCAAATGATTTTTAGGATTTTGAAAGATTTTAAGGGATTTTAAGGAGTTTTAGGATATTTAAGAATACTAAAGGATTTTAATGGATTTTAACGAATTTCAAGAGATTTCTGTGACTTTCCCTAAAATATTTTAGGGAATTCGAAGAATCTTGAAGTTTTTCGGGGAATTTTATTAACGAATTTCACAAAAAATTTATGATTTTGAAAAGATTTTGAGGTATTTTTTAGAATTTCATGGAACTTTAAGAGATTTCTAGTAATTTTAAGGGGTATCAAAAGATTTTTCTGATTTTTAAATATTTCATACAATTTTAAGGGATTTCAGGATATTTCGTGGAATTTTAGGAGATTTTACCGAATTTTAAGGGATTTGAAGATTTTCGTGAAATTTTAAGAGATTTCAAACAGCTTCTAGGAGTTTTAAGAGATTTTGAACGTTATCGTGGAATTTCGAAGAATTTTAAGTGATTTCAAAAGATTTCTAAGAATTTTAATTGATCTTGAAGGATTTTAAATGTTAAGGAGTTTCAAGAGGTTTCTAGGAATTTTTAGAGATTAAAACGAATTTTTCACGTGGAATACAAACCAACTCTTCTTATCTTTTTTTAAGTTTTTGCAGATGGGTGGATAGAATGCAACAATAACCTTCCAATTGTTTCTAAAGCTGCTGATGGCTTCATGGAGGATGAATATCACATCACAAATATTTAATGTAATATTGTAAATGTCCTATAAAAATTATATGTATTTGAGCAATAAACATGTGTATTCAAAAAATGTTGCATTGCATTTTTTTTATTTAATTTATTAGGTATTTCACGCTGTGACGTGAAAACTCACCAAAACCTCGATTTATTCGATAAACGTAATTTGTTTTAATTGGAATTAGGTATTTCACGTTGTGACGTAATAATACAAAAATGGCCTTATGCTGATGCATAAACAAATGTGATACATGTATAATTAAACATTAAAGTGCAAAACAATGTTTAAAAAAGATTAATTGGAAGAATTAATCCTTCTAATTAATCTTTTTTAACATTGTTTTGCATTTTTAATGTTTAATCATACATTTATCACATTTGCTTATGCATAAGCATAAGGCCATTTTTGTATTACTACGTCACAACGTGAAATACCTAATTCCAATTAAAACAAATTACGGTTATCGATTAAACCGAGGTTTTTGGAGAGCATAGGGAGAGGATTTAGAGAGCATAGGGGGAGGATTTAAAGAGTATGGTAAGATGATTTTGAGAGCACGAGGCGAGGATTTAAAGAGCATGAGGCTAGGATTAGCGAGGTTGTAGCGAGGATGGAGGGAACACACACAGAGGTTGAGAAGAGCACTAGGAGAGGTTGACGCGAAAATATCAGTGTTGTAACAAGTGCTCGTTTTTGCTCGAAAACGCTCGAAAATTGCGAATTCGGCAATAAGTAGGCTTCCGCGAACATTAAAGAGGCTTCAGCGAACACTTCTGATACATTAAAGATATTTTCGAAACCTCGCTACGTGCTCGCTCAATACTCTAAAATCATCGGCTCAAACTCGGTTTGACAGAGCACTAGGAGAGCACGCAGGGAGTTTTAGGATTTTGCCTCGGGAGATTAAGTGAAAGACACACCTTGATAACCATTTTGAATTTTAGTCAATACAAGGCACACGCCTGAATAATAGCGAAAAAGGCACACGCCTGAATAATAGCGAAAAAGGCACACGCCTGAATAATTGTTAAATAATTTTGATCAATCTCCAAAAGTCCAGAGAGAGAGATATATAATAAAGATCAATCGACTTATGTAATTTTCCAAGATCCTGATTCCAAATTGTAATAGTCTTTTGGCACACAAGTGCATAGAAACTCAGTCGAGAACGGAATGGCGAGAGTAGAGATGCGAAGGGGGAATATTACCATGAGAACGGTAACGAGAACGAGAATATAACCCAGTATATTACCGACCATTGTGACCGAACATTACCACAGTGTTAAATTTAAATCGTGAATTCGTTTTGGCAGACCGGCAGACATATTTGAAAAGACGAAAAGTGGGTATTTATAGAGTTGTTGCTTTAATAATAAAAAGAAATTTTTTTTATTAAATTCTGTTTATATAATATATATTTTATATATATATATATATATATTTATATATCTACAAGTTATAAATATATTAAGGCCATTATTAAAACAGTGATATGTTTCCTGGCTCTTCCGCGTGTGCTGCAGATCATATATTCTACAATATTTTACCTAAATTTATTGTAAGAAGTGTCAACACGTAATTATTATACTTATATTTTATAATTATATTCATTTAATTATCTTTTAACTATTTTAAATTGTAATGTATATTTGAAAATTTGAAATCGAAAATTCTCATATATTCTCCGGAGGGGATATATACTCGGTAATATTCTCTAGAATATTACCAAATTTTATATAACCGAGAATTTTACATCTCTAGGCGAAAGAATTCTCGTCTTCCGTCTTCTCGGATAGCAGACGGAGATGACGTACGAGTGGTGCTCACAAATGTTCGCGCCTATTGGCTAACGAGAGTTTATCACTCGGCGAACGTAGTGCACTACGCCGATTGGTTACCGTCCGTAGAACTGTCCACACTATGTTCACACTGTTACGTTGGGCCTTCTTGATAAATGGCCGACGAGAGCGGAAATATTTGAATCCCAAATTATTCGCAGGACATTCGCGGAACGAAATCGCTGCAATTGCGATCGTTGAAACGATCGCCTGTGATTAAGTATTAAGTTTAGGTATCGTATAAATAAAAGGATATTTATTTCATACAAAAGCATAAATATTTTATTTACTTGAATGAATCAATGTTTTTAACCGAGCCACGCACTTCACAATTTTACGCGACCGAACTCCGAAGTACAATTATGCGAACACTGATATTTTATAATAGAGATCTATTTCTAAGATCATTCAACGATCAACTCAGCTAACTAACTAACTATTTTTATCAGTCGCTGCTGTCCCCGTACGCATCTTTGGGGCCTGATTTTCTTGAGGGCGGCGATCCACCCCCGCTTGACAAATCACTTTTCCTGAAAATTATTTTCTATAGGTTTTCAAGTCACGCCTTTAATTTTCGCTGGAGAGGGAAGGTCGGAGGTGACAATTTTCTCTCGGTCCTAGAGATACTTGAGGCGTTCGAGACAAATTCCAGAGTGTTTCGTGGGAAAGTCTTAATCTTTAATCTTTAAAATAATCTACAAAATACGTACAGAATACATATTTCCTAATTCGCTATCGTACGTTATTATATTTATTTGAATTATTCGCGCTGGTCGATAATATAGATTGCGCGCTAAGGATACCGACTAATATTAAATGTAAAACGTGTGTAGTTCATGAACATAGGAATAGAGGGGACTAGTCTTATCGTCCCCAATCGGGCGAGGGGTAGTGAAGCCATGAGGGAGGAGAGCCCCCGTCACCGCCCCATTAGTTTGTGGGGACCGCCATGATTTAAGGGAGCCACTTCCGGCTGCCGCGCTATTTTAAATATGAATTTTTTCTAGCCGTACACTATAGTAAATAATAGCAAACTATAGGGTATTAACCGGAAGTACGTCAGTGCCATCAGCCGTTGCTTGGTTCCCTTAAAACGTGACGGACACGCCCCCTTGGCTATGACCCGGCATTGACAGGGCTAGTCCCCTCTATTCCTATGTCCATGGTGTAGCTGCACATACGTTACAACACACTGCTCCGCTGGACGACCAAGGCAGGTGGACACCGCGCCAGAATTCAAACAATGATGCTTCCTTCTAGGTGACGAATTCGGAGTTGGAAAACGAACAACCGTGAGAGAAATTCATCCTTCTAATTAGATAGGGCTAGCCGGCCCTAATGAACCTATTTTCAACAGAGTAATAGTCGAATCTTCGAATTAATAATAATTCTGATTAACAAAAGATCTTCCAGTCTGGGAGGATTTCGGAATCAGTTTACAAAGTGTATTTGGTTGGTCATTATGGTATAAATACCACCCAATCAAATTAAAGTTGTGATTCCGTACTCGACTTGACTTAGTTCATTGAATTTACTGAGTTTAAGATCTATTTAGTAATTTTGTACATGATACAAAGTATCATGTTACAATATATAGGTTTTCGTGGTCGCTGAATTCGAATCCGAGATCCATTGACCTCCAGCATAACAGATTCAAGGTCATTTGAAGGTCAAACTGCAAAAAATCCGATAAAAAATCAATAAAAATACATATATAGGTTTTTGGGTCGCTGATTTCGAATTCGAGGTCCGTTGATCTCCAGCATATCAGATTCAAGGTCATTTGAAGGTCAAACTTCAAAAAATCCGATAAAAAAATCCAGAAAAATACATACATAAGTTTTTGGGAACGCTGATTTCAAATCCGAGGTTCGTTGATCTCCATCATATAAGATTCAAGGTCATTTGAAGGTTAAACTGCAAAAAGTCCGATAGAAAAATCAAGAAAAATAATGGGGGGTGAGGGTTGTCCGTTTAGGGTGGAATTGACTTCGTATTGTTAGTAGATACTGTATGGATTTTTCAAATTTTTTGGGCCAAACCTAAAGTGGACCAAAAATCTGCCTTAGAGACCCTCCCCCTTTGTCAAGCTTACCCCGAAGCTTGGCCCATTACTGCTGACAGTCGGCATTACTCTGGCAACCCATGTTGGAAGTTATAAAGCCAGAGTCCGGCCAGAAACGGCCCATTAAAGGGCCGAAAGTCGGAATGACTACGACAAACCATTTTAGAAGTAGAAAAGCCGGAGTTCGGCCCAGCAATGGCACATTACTGGGCCGACAGTCGGTATATTACCACGGCAAATCATGTTGGAAGTTAAAAGGCCATAGTTCGGACCAGTAACAGACAATCAAAGTAATAAGCCTCCCTTGGAGAGTAAGATATTTTGGACGGATTTTTTAATGTAGAGGCTGTAGATGGTTTTGCGTTAATCATCGAGGTACATTAGGTGATTTTCATATAACGCGTTGGGTGTTCGCTACATAGTACGTAGGGTCCGTGACGGAGAGCCGGTCATGGGTAAGAGAGCTGGAGCTTGAGTCATTGTATGCTATCTAGGCGAGGGTGCTTGAGTTTAGCAATATGCCAGCTAGGTCCAGCTTGTTCTAGGGCGGTATGCCTTATCTGAACAATTTGACGATTAGTCGTCGCATGAAGGGAGATGCGCGAGATGCATTTTCTCGGACTCTCAACTCTGCGCTTGCCCACGCACCCGTTCGTGGCGAAGATTTTTTTCATTTTCCCCTAAACTATTTTATTTTTATTCTTATTCTATATCCTAACATTTATTTAAATTTGTTTCCGAGATAGCAATATCGTTTGGTTTATGCGCATGGGCGTATATCAAAAGGTCCGAAAGTCGGAAATAATTTGTAATTAAGGAATATATTAATTTGGCACTGACCTAGTACCGACAGATAGCAGTTTTTTTACTGCCAAGAATTTTTACTCCGCCAATAAAACATCCTATTAGATCAATCAATACTAGGGTTTTACTTTCTGTAAAAGTGAACATTAAAAGTATTAAAAATTTCATATACATATTTTATCCATAATATATCTACGAATAAATCATGTTCTTATTTAATATCATTTATTTTTATATTTTTATTGTAATTTCTCAGTGTAATGGGCCATTAACATATTCTAATTTCGAGCCAATACTGGCAGCCAGTGTTGGGCCGACAATGGCAGCTAAGCCTTGGCTGCCAAGTGCAGACTGCATATTCGGGCTATTTCTAAACTATATAGCTTGTTTAGGTTTTCGACAACACAACAATGTGTTCGATATATTTTGGTAACATCACTTTTTAGAAATAGGATCCAAATAAAAAAAAATAATAACAATTATTATTAATACATTGATAATATTATAATTATAATTATTTCAATGCTCGTTAGATGAAGACAAAACATCGCCAAATTCAAATACATAAGAGCATAAAATTATTATATGCATAAAGAAGTGTAATTATGAATAGATAGATAACTGCTACGTATGTGGTAAAGGGAGCAATGTAGCGTAGACTTTCAATGTATAAGGAATACATTACACTAATGCTTAAAAAGTTTACTTAAAGTAAACCCATCTATCAAAAAATGTCTTAACTGGCTTCTAGAAAATTTTATTACTCTAAAAAGATGCAAAAATGTAATGATTAAATATGAAAAGTGATAAAAAAAAAGAGATTAAATTTTATATATCACTTCACATAGTGGAATGATTTTTCGTAATCTATTTTACAGAGATCGACGTTCCGTATATACTACCCCTCGATGAATGCTTTCCCCTCCAATCATGTTTTCGCAGTGTTAGTTATATTTGCGCCCCAAGTACATATATATTCACCTTCAAAGACGATGGATAATGGAATTGCTATTTCGGCTCTCGTAAACATGTATTCTGGATACCTTTCTGCTTATAATTTCTGAAGTGATACGCCCCAGACTCTTGCCTCCAGGGTACCTCGGTGTATTTTATACTAAAATTTTTTATTATATCAGCCAGGTACAACAGAGGGACTCTCGTTGTTTTTGACGATCTCGCCTGAGGGTCTTGCAAACAGGAAAATGGTCTTTCCTGAACTCGGTTTAAGCTCTTCATCCTACTTTGCCTAGTATTAAAACAGCACTTTTCACATGTGTACAACATATTAAATGCCTGTTTACACGTTGTGCACAAAATAGTAACAATACTAAAGATCAATAGATTCATTAATTCTCTAAGTTTGACACTAATAAGTAGTATAATGCCATGAACAGTGAGCCAATGAGTGATTGAGTATGTTCGGAACATATTTAAAGCTCTATAGAAAATGAATTTTAAGTCGGTTATGTTTTCTTTTTAAATAGTTTCGTGGAGTCACAACGCGAGACGCCTCCCCTCTTAATTTTAGCTTATAGGAACGAAATCAAGAGATTGTTTGATGAAAGTTTCAAATTGATGGATCAATTATTTTTTGAAATATCATGCCAACCAGTTTCAAAAATACAACTTTTTGGAAATCGCATTTACCCAAGTGTGAAATTACAAATATGGCCGAACGTTGGCCCAGTACTGGTAAAGATATTGCCGAGACTTGGCCGCCAGGGGGTCGATTACGTAACTTTTTCATTCTCACTTCACTCTCACTTCGCCCTCACTTCGCCTCACTCTCGCCTCCCTTCAATTTTTTTTCTAAATCCATGACGGAGCCTTTTAATTTTGACGTTTCAAAATATACCGATGACATTCGAAAACACGTGGTTAGACTTGTGGTTGGGTTCTGAGATTTAAATCAGTCGTCGTGAGTCAAGCTAATTTTTCCTACTGGCACTGTACTCCTCTACATTTGTGTGCAATTTATTGACAAACTTTCTCCCCAATGGCTTTTTGAGGTGTTTTTTACCAACTTTACGCATTTTATGAATATTTTTTATCGAAAGTCGTAGTTCGTACAAATTTGGAAATGTGGAAGATGGAATTTATTCTTATATTAAATTGTAAGTAGAGAATATTTATTATAATATTAATTAGGTTCTATAACTTAAAATCGATTTGTTAATAACTATTTGATTATCTAATGATATATTTAAATTTGTGTGTAAATATATAAATCAACCAATTTTTTATCATTTGCAGGCCTCTCATCCTTCTCATCATTGAAGATGTAATCACAAAAATTAAAGAAAATGTGAAAATGCAAATTTCATTTTCTAATTCAATATTTTGAATACGAGAGTTTTTTTTCTCATACGTATATCAGTTTCATGAATTCTGTTGGTACATTTTGAACGAAAAAAGTCTCTAAATTCTAGAAAATTACAATTCAATTTTTAGAATTTTGTCACTAAATTTTTCTGCAATCTAGCAGATAGTATATTTTTTTTTAAATTAAAATTATTTTTTTCATCAATTCTAAAATTAGATGCAATTAAAAAAATGTTTTTCCGAAAAATTTAGAGATTGTAAAAGTCTATTTAAAAAAATTTTACGTGCTCTAAAATCGCAAGTTGTATTAAATTGCTTCAAAAGCAAAAACTGATGAAAGATTTGATTCATCAAAAAGTTTTAGCTTCTGACTAAATAAGTTTCAACTCAGAATTGTATTCGTTGTAGGAAACTCTTGCGAAAATCAAGGAATTGCATTTGCGGTGGTTTCAAAATCTATATTTTCAAATTAACGTTTTTAAAATTGAACAAGCTGGAATTGGAAACGCTCCAAGTCGAATATTTTAAAATTAAAATGTTTGCAATGTATGATTTAAAATTTTCGAGCAGTAACAGATCAGAAATTTTAAATATGACGCTTTCCAAATTAATAATGTGAAATTGTATTATTATTATTTTTATTGTCTTTGTATTATAAATGTACATCTGATATAAGTAAATAAAAAGTTTTTTGAGTCATGTAGACATTTCTATAATTCATTTTATAAATTTAATTATATGTACTTTGAAAAAAAATCTAGTTCTTAGATTTAATTTAGATTTTAGCATTACTTATTATTTCTAAAAACATCGAATAAAATAATTCCTTTTTGAACGTCTAAACAGTATTGTAAGAATCGATTCAAGATACATATTTGATTAGTATATTTAGAACAAAATTTATTGGAACTTCAAAAACATACAAGTGGAGTTAAATTCAACACTGAGAGAATGAAATCGTTAGATTTTACCGAAAACTTCGGTAAAGCTGGGACAGAGAGACATTTCGGTGATGTGTCGCATAATTTTTAATATTTATTAACTAGCAAGTGGTATAGTATAACAAAAGGTCAGTGAAATTTTAACGAGCGTAAAGTAAAAATTTAGTACGTTAGAAATTAATTTAAGCGCGGTATGAAATATTAAACAGTGCATTAGAAATTAATGTGGATTTATATATTTTTCACGAATGTTCAGTAAAACAAATAACCAAGCAA
>CAJFCO010011997.1:0-13845 GCA_904066015.1 Synergus gifuensis
ACTTGAAAACGCGTAGAGATAAATTAATGAAATTTTGCATAGTTATTCCACTATATACCTAGTTGAATTTCTTACAAAGGTTTAACAAAATATTTAATTTTACAAGTTTTATGTACTTTTAGAATTTTCGTTAAATTCATTTTTTCACTATAACTTCTGAAATATTCAAAATTTAAAGCTGATGTAAGGAAAATGTAGATTCATTTTATCGAAACGAATCGATTGACCTATATAATTAATGCATTTCATTAAGAAATAAGGATGTTATGGTTAATTGTATTTTCAAAAATTAATTTCTAACTATAACTTTTCAAATAACCAAAATTTTAACTTAACGTGAGAAAAATAAATATTCTTTATGTCGAGACGATTCGATTGGTCTATAACATTATTTCATTTCATTGAAAAATAATAAAGTTATGGCTTTATTTAATTTTAAAAAATTAGTTTTTCAACTGTAACTTCTCAAATATTCAAAATTCAAAGCTGACGTAAGGAAAATAAAGGTTCCTTGCATCGAGACGAATCGATTGACCTATAAGATTAATGCATTTCATTGAAAAATAAGAAAGTTGTGCTTCATTGTAATTTTCAAAAGTAAATTTTTTGAATATAACTACTCAAATAATCAAAATTTAATGATGATGTAAAGAATAATTAATGCTTCCTCTATGAGGAAGCACATCATACTTGCTTACAGGAAGCAAAGTGCTCATTGAATGAGCATAACAGTTGATACAACTTCACAGCTAGTTAAGGGGTTTTACGATATTTTAGGGATATTTAGTGATTTTAAGGACTTTTAAGGAATTCAAGGGATTCTACAAAATTTCAGTGGATTTTCAGAAATTTTAAGAGATTTAATCAGATTTCATGGGTCTTTGAATTGATTTTGCGAAATTTAAATGAATTTCATAATATTTCAAAGAATTTTTAGTAATTTTAAGGGTTATAACTATAGGTTGTTGAATTTTAAGGAATTTTATGGATCATCAAGAAATATCAAGTGATTTTTACGAAATTGTATATTTTACGAACTTTATGGGATTTTAATAAATTTTAAATATTTTCAACGTCAGAAGTAAATGTTTTTTTTTGCAGCTACAAAATCAATGTTTATTCTAGTGAGAAATTTCTTTCATTTTCAAGTACTGAGCTTTACACATTAGTAAAGTTGCTCGCTTCCTAATATAAAGCCACGGTTGAGTTCCTTTGACAAGTTCCTTTTGAAACTACCCTGAGGTATGCGCGGGATGTAGTGAGTGGCTGTCTTTGTTTCACTGAATAGATTGCAGATTGAGATTCCTATTTTATGCAAGTAACCTATCTAGAATCCAAATAAAAGGAGAAAATGTTTCACTGCAAAGGAGGTAAGACAGTCACATAAAAAGAACAAAGTCAGGCACTTTCAGGTTGGAGAAAATATATAGTGATTTACTCCTCTTCACCTATTGTCTGAAGTCATTATGTATTTTATAACACAAGAACGAACGCGCGCGCATTTACGTTCTTTTTCAGTATTATATAATTTATTATATTTTATTTCTCTTAAAATCTATGTTAAACTTCGTGAAAATCTCTAGAAATTCCAAGAAACCTTTGAAAACATGTGAAATCGCTTAAAATTCGTGAAAATCTCTTAAAATTTTCAGAAACTTCTTGAGATTCTTTTAAATTCAATGATAACAATTCAAATCCCTTTTATATCCTTTAAAATCCATTAAAAGTATTAGAAATATCTTCAAATTCCAAGAAATCCCTAAAAATTCCAGAAAAATTTTCAAACTCATAAATCTTCTGAAATCCACGTTAAAATTCATGAAAATCTCTAAAAATTCCTAGAAACCTTTTGAAATTTCATGAAAAACTTTAAAATCGCTTTATATCTTTTATATCCCTTAAAAATATTACATAGAAATCTTATCAAATTCCATGAAATCGGTTAAAATTCTCACAAAATCATTTAAATATCAGAAAAATCTCTCGAAATCACTTAAAATTATTAGAAATCTCATAAATTTCCTTAAAATTTCAGGATAATATTTTAAATTCCTTAAAACCTCATAAAACTCTTATAAAGCTTTTAAAATCCCTTAAAATTTCACGAAATATTCTAAAATCCCATCCAATTCTACCAAATCGTTTTAATATTCTGAAAATCTCATGAATTTCGTAAAATTCATAAAATTTAATAAAAAAAGTTTGAAAACTTTAAAAATTTAAAAATTTAAAAAGTTAATTTAAAATTTTTTTAAAATTTCAGGATATCTTTTGAAAATCCTAAAAATGTCTTGAAATCTTTAAAATTCTTTTAAATGCCTTATAATTCCAGGAAATAATTTAACAATCATTAAATTTCTCGAAAATGCTTAAAATTTTACGAAAATTTTCGAATTCTCTTAAACTTTGTTGAAATCTCTTTAAATTCCTTCAAATTCGTTAAAATCAGTTAAAATACTTTAAAATCTTGTGTTTCTGACAAAACCTTTTGATAACAATTTTCAACTCTGTTTAAAATACTTTAGTTTTTTTATCCCTAGAAATTCCTTAAAATTACTATAAATCTCTCAAAATCCTTTTATAATTTCTGAAATCTTATGAAATCCCTTGAAATTTTAGGTTTTGGAAACTTTGAAAAATTTTTGTTGTTGATATTTTTATTCCAATAAATCGAAAAAAAATCGTCAGATTATAAAACATCTGAAACTTCAACCAAATTACTTAAAATTCTTTCATCCATCCTCAACATTTTAACATTTTTCTCGCGTACTCTAAATGCGCTAGAATCCTTTCAAGTCTCGTAAAATGAACTCAAAGCTTTTAAAAAGATTAAACATGTTTTCAACTTACTGAGAAAGCGTTTGTGTTTTTTAAAAATGTTTAATTGATCCGAATTAAATTATAGCACCAAAACATTTCGTTGAAATTTCAGACGTCTAGTTTGACGATTTTTTTAGATTTGTTGGAATAAAAATATCAATAACAAAAATTTTTTATAATTTCTAAAATCTAAAATTCGTATTTATTTATTAGCAGAAATTTATCCGGTGTTGCATGGAATTCTAAGAGATTTTATAGAATTTCAAGGTATTTCAAGAGATTTTATGAGATTTCAAAAATTATGAAAGGATTTCAAGAGATTTGTAGTGATTTTAATGAATTTCAAGGGATAAAAGGACTAATGATTTTTAAAAGATGTCCTGGAATTATAAGACATTTCGAAGCATTTTTAAAAGATTTCCGGAAATTGTAAAAGATTTTTAAAACATATTTTGAAACTGTTTTCGAACTTTTTAAATTAAGTTTTCTTTAAAATTTAAATTTTGTGACCTTTTTAAAAAATTTTTAAATAACTAGAAATTTGGGTTAAATTTCTATTGAAATCTTTTTTGTAAATTCTCTAGAATCCCTACTAAATCCTTAAATCACTTAAAATATCTTGAAATTGTTAAATATTTTGAAATCCCTTGGAATTCATTAAAATTACTTGAAAGCTATTGAAATCTGCTCAAATTCCTTGAAATTCCTTAAAATCACTCTAAATTGCTTGAAATCTGTTGAAAATCTTGAAAATCTTTTGAATTCTGTTGAAATTCATTAAAATTCCGTATAAACACATGAAATCTCTCGAAATTCCTTTAAAATCACTTAGAAGTGAGAAAAGTGTTTTGAAATCTCGTAAAATCGTTAAAAATGTCTGAAAGCTCCATTAACAATTTATTATACCCTTTAAAGTCTTCTTACCTTTTAAAGTTCATAAAACTAGAACTCTTTTTAAAATCCCATGAATTTTCCTGAAATCCTTTAAAGTCTCTATACGAAATCATTTAAACTTTTAAAATCCCTTGAAATCTCTTAAAATCTCGAGCAATGTCATGTAAATTTCTGTAAAGTAAATAAAAGTAAAATAAAGTGGTTTCGGGAACTTTTTGTTTTTTGATATTCTTAATCCAGTAAATATAAAAAACATACAATAAAAAAAATTTATCATACTAAACGTCTGAAACTTCAACCCAATCATCAAAACATTACCAATGCAATTAAACTATATAAACTTTTTATAGGTTTTCGAGTCTCGTAGAATTTACTCGAAGCTTAGAGAGAAGCAATTGGCATTCTATAGAGATCAGTTTTCATTCCAAGACTGGCATTTTGCCCTCTCTCCAGTTTCCAATATCGAATGGATTACCTCCTTTGTTTCTCGGACATTTTTCGAATCGCTGAAATGAAAATCACTGGATTCCAACGTCACTTTTAAGAGTGATTCGCTTGAATAGTGGAATCGTTTAAGCTATTCGTATTCCATGTCGGAAAAGCCGATTACCTCGAATTGTACGCTTGCGAATATTCCGTGCAGAAATTTTTATGGGGTTCTGACAGGGTCCTGGTCAGTTTTCCCTACCTCTGAAGCTCTGATGTGGCCCTAACCAAATTAACTGACAAGGCCTGTAACGCTTTAGCAGAATATTACCCTACTTAAGGAAAACTGGCCAGGGACTTGTCAGTTTACCTAAAAAAATGCCCTAGTAAATACACCACCTAGGAAGAACTGGTCAATACCCCATTGGGAATAAAAAACTATTCTGCGGAATCATTATTTACAATATTTGATTACTGAACTATTTAATTTTCTAAAAACAATAGTCCTATTACAAACAATATGTATTAATTATATAGAAACAAAAATATAGTGATTTATAGTGGTTTTCAGAAATTTTAAAAGAATTTCAAAATAGTTCACGAGAGTTTCAAAATTTTAGAGTATTAAAAATTTTTTTAAAATATTTGTACGGATTTTAAATGATATTAAAGAATTTTAAAGTAATTTTAAAAGATTTCAAGTGATTTTAAGGAATTTAAGAGGGTTTCAAGAAATTTTTAGTGATTCCAGGGAACTTAAAAGGATTTTAAGATATTTTCCAAGATTTTAAAGATATAAACATTTTCTCAAGGATTTCAGGACAATTTCAAGCGATGTAAATAGATTTCAAGTTATTTTAAGAAATGTTTAAAAAGGTCAGGGGAGTTCCAAAATTTTCAATTAATTTACACATTAAAAAATTATAAGATATTGTAAAGGACTTTAAGAGATTTCAGGCCTCTGAGAGACTTTAGTGAATTTTAAGAGATTTCAAGTAACTTAAAGGAATTTAAGAGGATTTCAAGAAATTTCAAGTAATTTTAGGGAATTTAAAAGGATTTAAAGATATTTTCTTATAAGATTTAAAAGATATCAAATACTCCTAAAGGATTTCATAGAAGAATTGTAAGCAATATATGTATATAAATTTCAAGTTATTTTAATTAATGTTTAGAGAAGTCAGAGGAGTTCCAAGATTTTAAATTAATTTATACATTTTGTTAATTTTTTCAAAAGATTTTGAATGATATTGAAAATTTTTAAAGGATTGTAAAAGAACTTCCAAGAACTTAAGGATTTTCAAGAATTTTCACAAGATTTTAAATGATTTTAGGTAAGTTACAGATATTTCCAGAGATTTTACAAGATTTTAATGATATCAAGATTTCCTAAAGGATTTTAAGAGATTTTAAATGGTTTTATAGGAAGTTTAAAGCGATTTCGAGAGATTTCAAGGAATTTAAAAATTTTTTTAAGGAATTCCGAAAAAAATCAATACTTTCAGGAGTATTAAAAATTTTTTTTTAATATTTGAAGGGATTTTAAATGATATTAAAGAATTAAAGTAATTTTATTAAAGAATTTAAAGATATTAAAGAATTTTAAGGATTTTAAGAGATTTTAAATGGTTTTATAGGAAGTTTAAAACGATATCGAGAAATTTCAAGTGATTTTAAGAAGTTTTTAAGGAATTCCGAAAAAAATCATAATACTTTCAGGAGTATTAAAAATTTTTATTTAAATATTTGAAGGGTGTTTCAATGATATTAAAGAATTTTAAAGTAATTTTAAAAGATTTCAAGTGATTTTAAGGAATTTAAGAGGGTTTCAAGAAATTCAAGGAATTCCAAGATTTTAAATTAATTTATACATTTAATTAATTTTTTGAAAGTATTTTAAATGATATTGAAAATTTTTAAAGGATTGTAAAAAAACTTCCAAGAACTTAAGGATTTTAAAGGATTTTCAAAAGATTTTAAATGATTTTAGGTAATTTACAAGATATTTTCAGAGATTTTACAAGATTTTAATAATATCAAAATTTCCTTAATGATTTTAAGAGATTTTAAATAGTTTTATAGGAAGTTTAAAGCGATTTCGAGGGATTTCAAGTGATTTAAAAAAGTTTTTAAGGAATTCCGAAAAAAATCATAATACTTGCTGGACTTTAAATTATTTAAAAATATTTGTGAATATTGTAAGGGATTTTTAATGAAGTTTAAAAATGTCAAAGGATTTTAAAAAATTAAAAAAAATTAAAGAATTTTCAAGAAATTTCAGAGTTATTAAAACATGTCAAAGGATTTCTAAGGAATTTAAAAGCATTCAAAAATGTTTCAAAATTTTGAAGTAATTTGGCAATAAAAAATGTATTAGTATTCTCTAAAATTCTCTAAAATTATGAAAATAATATAATCATAAAATGTAGTTTAATAATAATTTTCATGAAAACCTGATTAATGTTCCTAGAAATATATTGTTCCATGTTTGTCAACAGTATACAAATTATTAAATTTTCCAATATATAAATATAACCGTCATTTATATTTTCATAAATAATCAAGTGTGAAAAATTATGGGATTTCCCTACTTTTACCAAATGTTTGGTTTCAACGTGAGAAACTCTTCAAAATGTCCACCTGTTTCATTATTAACAAATTGGTATTAATGATCTATTACTACTGTATCATTGCCGCATAAATATCCAATAATATTAAAATATTTGTATCGAAAATAGAAATGCCGACCAGGGCCTCGTCAGAACCTTATTTTAAATATGGCTAATTGCGACAATTTTTGCACGGGATCAAACTAATTAGACCTTATTAAATTCGAGATCATTTATCCGCGATTCCTTATTATAGTTTGAATTCTATTTCACATTAGAGCGAATATTCTTCCTCAAACGTTATAGAAAGTTTACGAAGAAACTTGGTCTGACTCATCTGTGCAACTAAAGTTCATCCCGAGCGGAACGATTCTTGTCGGGCAGAAAAAGGAAGTAAAAAGAGGAGAAAAGACATTTTTATAATAATAATGAGAAAATTTGGGCTTTACTTTCTCTTCGGATTGAATGACATTGGTTTTATATCAGAGATTTCATTCTTTGATAAGATGACACCACTGAAATGTGTCACATAATTATCAAGAGCATTTCTTATCAGCTCATGTTTTTAGCATGAAGAGGTGTAAACGAGACTTTCCGAACAACAACTTTTCACAATAATGATCGTTATTCTTCCGAAATGATAACAACATTTTTAAGCAGAACGAATTCTGACGAATTCTCTGCAACGGATTGTGAAGCAGAAATTCCAGTTACATATATAATGTTAAAAGTATAATTAAAACACATTCGGTTAAAAATGAGCGTAAAAACTTTAATCATTCTGGAAGCATGAGCTCTGTATAATGTTACGTGATTATTCTAGCATTTCAATTATTCAGTTGTGCGAATGGAAACATTTTCCCTTACAATTTTAATCGAAAATATTCTATATAAATTTTAATGATTTGTAGTTTTTTTTTTGTAACTTTAGAATTACAGCGTGAGAGATATTAAATCTCACTTGATATGGATACAAAAATAATGGTAAAAGGCACGTAAAAATTTTTGTGGCATTTTTCTTCGCATATGCGTGACAAACTTGAATGCAAGTTATCAAATCTGAAGATGAAGTGCTTGATAATCACGTTTCTTTAATCACTCCTATAATTCTCACAAGAGAATTCAACTTTCGTCAATTTTCTTAATTTCAACTTTCTTAATTGTCTCATTTTTTAAAATTTATTTTATAACCTTACCTATTTTAGTTCGGTTATCTTGGAAGAATTTATTTCTTTAATCTTAATAAAATGACGGGCGCCAGACCTTTCGGTCAACTCAAATTTAATTAATTTTAATCATCATAAAAATAAAAAAAAGAACATTTAAATTCTTCCGATTTAGTTTGCTAGCTCAGTCCCAAATTCTGGATAATGGTAGAGGGGAGGATTCTATTCTGAAAAGATTATCTATATTTATTTCTACTTCAAAATAAAATAATAAATTTAATAATCAAATTTAACAATTTATTCAAATAATTTTGAAGTTCGAGGTTCACATGGGTTAAATTCACTCAATAGAATAAAAGATCGGAATTACATTACCAAATTGATTTACAAAATTTTGGAATCTAAAAAAAAGATTATTATCTAATTATTTTATATAATCTACGAGTTACACAGGTCTCAATTAATTTAATATTATTGATCTGAAATTATTCAGGAAATCGTAGAATAATTACACAATTTATCCTTACTTCCAAAGTTAAAATAAGCACATTTTGGAAAATCGAAGATTTTGAATAAATCTATAAAGATTTATGAAACATAAAGAATTTCTAAATTTATGAAACAGACAGAATTCTAAATATATGAAATTGACAGAATTCCTAACTTTTAATTAAATCTTAGATGAATAAGTGACCTTTCGTCAGTTATTTCGGACTTTGTACAATTCAAAATTACACAGACAAAATTAAATTATACACGGAGAAAATTTGTTCGTTAAACTTTACTGAACTGTTGAAGAAACTGGGGATATAAGGACAAATTCGATAATGTTTCACTTACAGTTCAGTAAAGTTAAATTAATGAAAACTTACTGCTTAGAACGTGAAATTTTAATAAATGTGAAGGAGTATCTACCGAACTTAACTGTAATTAATACTGTACATGGTTGCTGAAATTTTAATGCACACATTTGTAAAATATAATGAACACAAGATAGAGAGTACCGAACAGTTCAGTAAACCGCGATTGAGAATGAAACAGAGAATTAAAGTGGATTTACATGACGCGAATGAATGTTTGACGCACGATGTATGAAACTTTACTGAGCAGTTCAGTAAAACGTAAACTCTTGTGGAGTAAAAAAAAAAGGAATTTATTTCGAGCCATCCAAAATAAATGTATTCTATACTCCACAGGAGCTTACGTTTTACCGAACTGTTGGTTAAAATAGTTACAGGAATCACTCACAGTCTCACACAATTTAGTCGCAACCAATCATAAACCAGTTTCGTCGTGAATACATGTAAACCTATAACTATACGCATATAAAACCTAACACTTATATAATACGCAAACGCACGCCTATCGCTGAGAACTAAGATTTGGAACTCTCTTATATACTAACTGGACGAATATGTTAGCGCTTGTGAGAAAGATACAGGGCCAAACAATTAATTTTTTAATGTTCCACAATATTATAATAACAAAGTGCTGTAAGTAAAATTTTTGGATGCCCTAAAATCATATTTATAAATTTATTATTATCAATATAAGTAAATTAGCATAATAATGGCATTATGAATACCCTAATTAATGAAAGTAAATATTAATAAACACTTAAATGGTGGAATATTATTGTTTATTATTATATTCTAAAAAATGTATAAAGCTGAACTTGAAATATATCTAAAATTCGTAATAATAAGTATATAACGATTAAGCGTACCATTTTAATACTAAAGATTTTATTTTATAATAACTCATACTTTTTGAATTACTAAAAACTCTTCGTACAACTTTATGACTTCGTTTATAATCCATAATTTTGTTTTATTTGAACAAAGACATAATTGTAATTTAAACTGTTTTCTTAACTTCACAAATTGAAATGGTCAATTGGACCATGAAAAATTGTAAGAATTGTAAAAATTTCAATTTATACTACAATTATCAGTATTTTATTATAAAGTTTATATTTTAGACATTGAGAAAGATTTTAAATTAAAATTTTTGATGTTAGTTTCATTTATTCATTTCGGTTTGTTAAGATATGACTACTATAGATATAATATTGTATGTTACAGTGAAATGTTTGTTAGTCTGGACACATTTTACAATTTTATTTTTAAAATTTATAAGATCTTACATGAGAAAGTATTCAATATATGTGTATTAAATTCAATATTTTATTATAACTAAAATTTGTTGAAATGGCCAGGGTGCGTAATACATGCATTAGACCCTGCATTACTAGAGGAGTGGTGGAAGATGCTGCCCGACGTTCGGTTTACCGAACTGTTCAGTAGATTTTAAAGAGCGCGAAAGGAGAAGCTTCATTATAGTTTTATAAAGTTTCATATAAGGAATATAAACTTTCTTTTGCATATGATATAAAACTTTACTGAACTTTCGAGTAATTTTTCAATTCCTGAATAAGAATGATTCATTAACGTTAGTCATTTTTTAACTAATCTTAAGGGAATAATTCACGTAAATCTTTTAAAGTTTGCTACGCTCTTCATATAAGAATTTTACTGTACAGTATTAAAGTTTACCGAACTGTCATGTATTTTATAACATTCAGTTTGTCACTCATTATTAAAAAAATGTGAAACATTATCGAATTTGTCCTTATATCCCCAGTTTGTTCAACAGTTCAGTAAAGTTTAACGAACAAATTTTCTCCGTGTATGAATAGGAATAAGAATCCAATTGAGAAATTCAGAATTGACTCGAATTATGAATTTAAGGAATTTCAAGCATCAATGAGAAATATTAGTTAGGGTTTTCTTGGCCAACTAACTAAAGAATCTACATAAAAATAATTAGGGCTTTCTTGGCCAACTAATTATAAAATCTTAAATTATCGAGGCTTTCTTGGCCAATCGATACAAGAAAATACTAAAATTAATGATGCTATTCCAATAAAATACAAAGTCACACAAGATCACAAAATATCTGAATTTCTCAAATGAAAATAAACTGAAATCTTGCCAGAAATAATTATTAAGTTCAAGAGATTTATAATGCCAAAGAATCTTTATGAGGGACTAAATAATATAACTTTAAAGAGAGGACTAAATTATAAACGATGTTAGCCTTTTGGAAGCTGGTGACGAAAAGGTATGGAATGAAGGAGAATGTTTGCTTCGTTGGCAACGTCGTCGCCTAGTTACCGACAGTGTTTTGTTTCGGCCTCTGATTGGTGGATTATACTGTAGACGATTTCCCATGGTTCTGGATGCTGATTCAAATTCAAATATTCTTCGGAATTAATAAATGAAACATTTTAATTAATCCAGTCGAGATGTTGATTATTCTTCATAAATGACTTCTCCAGTATTAAGCATGACGAACAAGGTGACTCAATCACGAACATCAACAGTCATAATATTTTAAATATATGTAGAATCTTCCGCGTTACGGCAATTCCAAATTTCACGTCAGGTGAATAAATCTGTTGTATTAGATTTTAGAAGTTGCTCATAATGACGCGTGGGATGTGACTAGAAGAATTCTTCCTTATCCTCAGATCGTCTCATCAGGGTATAATAAAGGGCGCGAATCTTCAAATATTGCCATAATTCCAAAATAATATTTAGCCTCAATGAATCCAAATATAATGATTGAAGTCTTCATAATCCATATTTATATGATGATACACGACTCGATGATGAAAATTACATAAAATAGAGAAAATTACAAAGAATTAGTACTTAAATTAAGTTATCTAAATAATGTATCCACGTCTCGAAATAACCTTTTCAGCTTCCGAAATTTCTAAATAAACAAAAGGATTAAAGTAAATTTGAAAAATAAATAATTTTGTAAGCTGTAAAATTTAAATAAATTTTACGGCGTTACAATTTAGTACGACGGGTCCCATCCGAATTGAAACTAAACGAGCGATGCTTAACTTACTCAAGAGGTAGATGTGAAAATGTTGAAATATTAAAAATATTTAAATAATAAATAAGGGTCAAGAAAACCCATCTGAGTCAAATAAGTTCAGTCTATGGACCTTTTTCCACTAAAGTGGTCCATAGCCTCAAGTTTTTCGTGATCATGACCATCTGTCGTGGCTTTTTTTTTCATCATCTCATCATGGGGTCGAAATCTTCCACTGGGCCGATTACGGTACCTTATAGAACACATAAATATAATCGTACGTGAGTGTATTTGTGAACGAACACCAGGTGAATCGTCAGAAGGATGTTATGCGGAGAATGCGCACTCCCTTCCTTTCCAACACCTTTTCACCTTCAATATCAAGCATCAAGAAGGAGCCTCAGTTTGCATCCTAATGATGGCCAGTCAAACGCAAACATTCAACTCTTTATAATATGTATTATATTAATTTAATATTATAATATAATATTAAAATATATTATAATATTATATATATTATATTATTATAATATATTATATTATTATACATTATATATATTATATATTATTATATTATTATATTATATTATTATAATATATTATAATATTATATTAATTTAATATGTATTATATTAAATTAATATTGTAATATTAAAATAAAAAAAAATATTATACTAAATGATATGATAAGTGTAGAGTAAATTCTTCTAAAATCATTATAAGGAATATCTAGAGCAGGAAATCCTAGTTAGTTTCTATCCAAAAACTGGCAAGGAAAAACTATTCTCGTATTGAATGAGGAAATTTCATTGATTACTAGCCAAGGATTTCCTCATTGAAATCTGTTCAGGAAATTATAGTTAGGCTCTAACTAGGCATTACCTAGTTCCTCTAGTCTAGTTTTTCCCCATTTCAGCTCTACCAGTTATACTTGAGAGTGTTAAGGAAAAACTAGACCAATTTCTACATAGGGGAATTGCTTCCTTATTTTCGAATAGAAGAAATTTCCTTAAAGACAAAGGAAACCATGACTATGCATTTTTAAGAGAATAACTAATTACAGTTTGAGTAGTACCTATTTTATAAAACTCGACAACACTTGCTGGTTTTAGTTTTGTTTTCTAAAGAACCTTATACTTACACAGGGTAGCCACATGTCAGGGAAATGTCAGGGAAATGCGAGTAGTTATTAGGGAAAATAGAAATTGACATTTATGTTCACTATGTTATTTTTTTGTATTAAATATATAACTTTTATAATTTATTTAACTAATGTTAGAAACTATCCAAAGATTTCGAACGATTATAAATAATTTCCAGGTATTCTCTGAGATTCTCTAGGTTTCTGATAATTTCAAGAGATTTGTATAATATTTGAAAGATTTAGTTGAATTTTAAAAGAACTTAATTAAATTTTAAGAGATTTTTAAGGAACTTTAGGGAATTTAAAGAATTTTAAGGTATTTTAAGGAATTTTAAAATTCCTTGAGAAATTTTAAAGGATTTCACGAGATTTTTATAATTTTCTAAAGATTTTGTGGAATTTTAGGGAATTCTGAAAAGTTTTTAAAAATTATAAAAGTTTTCTTTTACGTATTTTAAAGGATTTAAAAGTTTTTCGTGGAATTATAATAAAGGAATTTAAGAAACTTGTAAGAATTTAAAGAGATTTTAAGGAATTATAAATAATCTCGTGGAATTTAAAAGGATTTCACAAAATTTTTATGATTTATAAAAGATTTTATAGAAGTTTAAGGAATTTCAAGAGGCTTTTAAGAATTTTAAGAAATATTTACGTATTTTGAAGGATTTTAAAGTTTTTCGTGGAATTCTAAAGGATTTTAAGAAGTTTGTAAAAATTGTAAGTAATTTTTAAATTTTAAAAATGATTTTAAGAAATTTTAAAGTTCTTTGAGAAATTTTAAAGGATTTCACGAGATTTTTATGATTTTCTAAAGATTTTGTGGAATTTTGAAAAGTTTTCAAAAATTATAAAAGTTTTTTTATGTATTTTAAGGGATTTAAAAAATTTTTCAAGGAAT
>CAJFCO010012057.1:0-11905 GCA_904066015.1 Synergus gifuensis
ATATATATATATATATAATATTATAAATAATTTATTAATTAATTAAATGAAATTTAATATTTATATTAAATATAAATAATTCTTTCTTTTATTTAGGATTTAGCTAAATATATTACATTTTCTATAAAACCTCTTTAAACGTTTTTTTTTTTCTCGTTTCCATTTGTAGACTCGCACCATTTTGCTAAAAAAAGAATCGAAAAACTAAGATAAGGTGGCTTTTTCGCCCTATAACCTATTTTCGGAGATTTTGCTAAAAAATTCTGAATTACGTGTATTACGAGGAAAATGAACCCATATTTCTCGTTCAGAAGATTACTTTCATTCAGAAAATACTCACCAGAAATTTTTTTCACAAAAATTTGAAGAGCTAAAAGGAAAAATAAAACTTGAGGAAATATTTTGAGAAAAGGTGGTGTTTTACAAACGACCGTTCACAGGATCTGTGAAGTTGGCTGATATATTCATTCATATTGCCATTTATGCGCGCTCTAGTGCCGATCTCAAAAAGTACATTGCAAAATTGCTGAGCATAATCGTTCTCAAATGATATTCAAATGGCTTTTTCGCCCCACTCTACTCTATTGATGGAGCTGTACGTCAAAATAAAACTATTATATTAAAAAATTTCATTGAAAATGTAATAGTTACATCTTCTCCTGAGTCTAAGCCAATGCGAAAGAGTAAGAAAAGCACCTCATCAGGAGGCGATGTAATTCCACAGTATATGGTTGCTTAGAAGAACGAAAGAAATCATACAGACTACATTTACTGGGACGATCCCAATGAGTTGATAGATCGATTTCGATTACTTATAGCTTCTCAAGCAGCTGGAAATCGAAGTCATACCAATGAAATTATATCAATCGTTGAAGAATTGCGTGAGGATGGCATTATTTATTAAGCTAGTGTTTCTCACTGTCATTTCTACAATGAGTTTCAACGTATTCGGACATCATTTGAAAGCTGGAGAGTCTACGAGGCCTGGTCCTCCAGGAGTTGGATTTAAAATTACAGCTGATGGTCAATACAACATAGTTAAAAAGAGGTTATGTAATGTTGCTAAAGATGAAGATAAAAGTGATGCAATCAACTTGGATTTTATGCAACGTGTAATACTGCATGAAACCAATGTCGTCTATGAAGTGATAGATTCTTTGCGTACTGCAATAAATAATAATAATATGAAGATTGACGTTTTGGATGAATCTATGTTCAAAAATTTGAAAGTATTGAGCATTGATAACAATACAGAGGACAAGCATTGGCATTCAAGAATGTTAAGCTCATTTCCAATTTGGAAGTCAGACTGAGTGTACTTGAACAAAATGCAAAAGAAAAAGCAGGCTTTAGTGGAGGAGCTCCATAAAATGGCACGCAAGAATTACCCTCGCAGACACGTTGATATTCGAAAAATAGATGAAAGTTGGCAAGCTGATCTTGTGGAAATGCAACCCTATGAACGAGAAAATAAAGGGTACAAATATATATTAACAATTATCGATGTATTTTCAAAATTCGCCTGGGCAGTTCCGGTAAAATCGAAGAGAGCTGAAGACGTTACTGCTGCAATGAAGTCTGTTCTCATGGGAAAAATACGTGTACCTAAACACTTGCAAGTGGATAGAGGAAAAGAATTTTATAACTCTACTTTTCAAGATCTTAAGAAAAAATATAGTATTAATTTATACTCTACATATAGTAATTTAAAGGCATCTATCTGCGAGCGATTTAACAGAACTTTAAAGAATAAAATGTAGAAGAAATTCAGTATGCAAGGGAATTATAAGTGGTTAAATATCTTGTCTAATCTGGTGTCCTCTTACAATAATGATAAGCATCGAACTATAGGAATGAAACATAAGATGTGACAGTTAAGCATTAGAAAAAATTATTATTAAATGTATACAAGAAATTTCAGGTTGAAAATGTTAATCTAGACTCAAAGTTTAAGATTAATGAAAATGTTCGAATACGTAAATTTAAAAATATTTTGAGAAAGGCTATACACCGAACTGAACTACTGAAATGCTTACAATAAGAGACATCAAAAATACAGTGCCTATCATGTATATGCTTAAAGATTATCAAGATCAGCCCATTATGGGTGGTTTTTACGAATAAGAGTTACTTAAAGTAAAAAATTCCTATATCTATCTTGTTGAAAAAATCGTGAAAATAAGTAAAGATAAGATTTTTGTAAAATGGTTAGGTTTTGATGATTCTCATAATAGCTGGATAAGTAAATCTGATTTGTGAAATATTTCGAATGTATTTAGACTAAGCTATATTTGAATAAAAACGTTTAAAAAAATTATAATCATGACTAAAAGAATTGTAATCATGACCTACATGAAACTTGATCATACTCCTCTTCCTCATTCTTCTTCAGATTGTCGAGTGAGCGGCCTCAACGCTACGCTAAGCTATGGCACGCGACCATCTAATATTAATGTTTTAATATACAATTCGTAAAAATATTTCTTTTTTTTAGCATTTTAAGATTACATTCCACAACACCATTATTTTAATTGTTATTAGCATTCCTTTCCAGGTTTTACAAGATGAAGGTTAGATGGACACTCTTGTACCATTCTTAATCCACTTTTTCATACCAACCGCTCTGATGAAGGTGGTGTAAAAGAAAGTAATTTCAGTAAGATGTCTCCCCTTAAAAAAAATTCTGTAAAGCAGTGCTGATGTAATAAATTTTTATTAAATGTAGTCTTATTAGGGTACTTATGATCAGACTATAAAATGATTAATGTTTTAGTTTGATTTCATCAAAAATTTGTCTTATAAATTCAAATCTTCCAGTTCTTGCATTAGATTCTTATGAAAAATTAAGTTTAAGATATTATAAGTGAAAAAAATTGACTTAGGGAATGCTCCTTTTACGAAGTAATTTTAGTTCATCACTGAGAAAAGTGTTAGTTAGGATAATTTGCTAATAGGTGGCTGAGTTGGAGCAATGAGCTAAAAACCCATGTAAAACTTGATTAAAAAATCGTCTCACAAGTGTCAAAACTTTCATTTGGTTCATATATAAGAACGAAAAGAAGGTAATTTTATAAGCAGTCTTGGCAGCTACGGTCAACTGTACACTCATACCAATCACTTAGTATAGTGACCAAAGTGAAATACATGAAAGATTTCATTTTGGTTGCTTGGGGCCATCCATAAACCATGTGGACAGTTTTTCACCACTTTTTGACCCCCCCTCCCCCCATCGTGGACAGCATTCCATGTATAATTTTTTAAATATACATGGATCGTGGAATTTTGTTATACCCCCCCTCCCCCTATAACCTGTCCACGTGGTTTATGGATGGCCCCCTTGCTAAGTGGTTGGTATGAGTGTACAGTTGACCGTAGCTGTCAATTCTGCTTTTTACATTATTTTCTTATAACTATTATTGTTTTAAACATAAAGAAAACATGTTATTATTTAAAATTTCACATTTTTATTAAAAATATTTTCTTTCATATATTACAATATTTTCACAGCATTTAAAAATTCATTCAATATATAGACACACTTAATTTTAATGTACAATGCAATGTACAATTTCTATAGACATTTTATTTAAGTGAAAAGTAATTAATTCTAAAAACAGTTTGTTAGGATGCATAGATTTAAAACTGAAATGTTTCTTATTCAAAACACTTTTTAACAAACATTCATGATTATGTTTCACATACGAGGTAACAGAATGAATATTAGGGGATTTCACTGCAGTAGAAACCTGTTGTACAATATTCTTGATAATAAAGTCTTTAGCACTTTTCAGTGGTAACTGCACTAAATAATTTAGATGTTAATTTACACGGAGAAAAAAAATCCATTACACTTACCGAAAAGTCTGTAATCGTTACAGATTTCCTATGCTAATATAGTGATAGCATAAAATTTCAGTACTCATTACATAAAATTTATGTGAATAGAATCTGTAAATATAACAGAAAAATATCTGTAACGATTGCAGAAAAATATCTGTAACGATTACAGAAAAATATCTGTAATGATTACAGAAAAATATCTGTAACGATTACAGAAAATTATCTATAATTATTACCGAAAAATAGCTGTAAGTTTTACAGAAAAGCATCTGTAACGATTACAGAAAAATACCTGCAATGATTACAGGTATATATCCGTAATTAATACTCATGCACATGTATGTACATATATATATATATATATATATATATATTCTCTTACTACAGAATGAGTGATTTAAATAAAATTCAATAAATATATTTCGTATAATGTACGTTTATTTTATATATATTATCGAAGAATATAAAAATTGTTTACATACAATTTTAACAATCATATATCTCTCTTAAGATAATCGCAATATATAATAAGTTTTTTGATATTTAAATGTGATTGGTTGATTTAAATGAAAACATTCTCTCATATCTACAAAAGAAAATTAAAGAAGAAAACGTGTCGCAACATAAAAATTTGTTTGTTTTTGAACCAACAAACAAGGAAGCTTATGTGGTAGGTTTTCATATGTAATTGAAGTCATGCATGCCTCCTTCGATTCAATATCTATCTTTTTTTGATTTTCACAATTTAAAAACAGAATTTAATGTGTACTTACTTTTGAAAGTTTCTTCAAGACAGGAAAGTCCCCATTCCGCCAATTTTTCGACAAGGAATTGATCCATATTCAATACAGATATACTTTCTCTCTGATTCTACACACAAAATAGTTTTAAAAAATAAAATATTTTATTATACAAACTGTTAAACTAATAATTATACCAATGGAATATGCTAAAAATAAAATTTTTTTAAATAATCGAAGCACTTGCAAACAGCTGTCTTCTTTTTGAGGTTAGGATTTACAATAATATAAATTATCACATTTAACTGCACTTTAAGACACAATTTTATTATTTCCATAATAGCACAACACATGTTTTCTAACATCTTTTAATTTTAATGAAACTAGAAAGATAAAACTGTACCTATTTTCTTCCTTTAGTGACGCGAAAAACGACCATGGAAGCACGCGACTTTTGGCAACGTTTGGCCTTTGTTTTTACGGACGCGTGAGGTGTGAGATACGCATATTATAGTGCAAGACGCGGTGTATCCATGGAGGGGGGTAAATGACAAAGTCTGTAACGCTTACAGGTTTTTTATGTAAGACTTACAAAATATCAGTACCATAATTTACTTGTATAATCAACCTATACAACCTGTAAATATTACAGATATTTCTAGTTACGTTTACAGTGGACGCTTACAGAAATTTTATGTAAACTTGACATATTGGGAAGTAACATTGACTTAAAAAATCTGTCATTGTTATATTTTTTTCTATAAGAGAAACATAAGTCCTTTAACATACAATCTCCAGTAAATTCAGGGGATACTTTTTTCTCCGTGTACACAGAGGAGAACTTTGCTGAGAATGGTGAATGTAGTCTTCCTCATTGAGAACGGATAGTGAGATTTAGTTGATTCTTCATCTATTCGTTCCAGTGTTATCAAATACTCGTTATTTGATATTAGAAAATGTACTCGAAAATTTCCAAAATCAATTTTCCTTTCCTTTTTTTTTTAGCAGCAACTCTCCATTGAAGTATAGTGCGATAATTTGAAAATTAGTCTGAAATTCCTTCCACTCAGCAGACTATAGAGAAATGCTTGTACGGGGATGACTGCTTAAAAGATTCACTACTGGAGTTAAACTTCCATCACATTCTAATTCAACACCAACGATCACTTGCTTTGAAAATGATGCAGTTAAATTAAATGTTTGAGCAAAAATTAACTGATTTTTTGGTATGTATGACATAGCGATGCTTTAAATTTGAGCTTTTTGGCACTACTTGAAAATTCAATATCGTTGCACATTCCTCCCACGTATTTCATGAACAACTTCTTTAATTCACACGATTGTTTAAATTCATTTAGCTGATTCTCATCACCTGCAGCAAAGAACTTTTGCATTCTCAGAGGAAGGAATACCGTGCATGTATCCTCCAGATCGACAAGAATTTTCTCTCCATATTTTGTGGAAATTTTTCGAAAGTCTGTAATCTGCTGTTTTTTATTCAGCTCAAGATCCTTCAACTTCTTGATGGGAAGAAAGTCTCGCTCGCAAGCAAGCTTGTTGAGTTTACTAAAATCCATTTTTTAGTAATTGATTTAAAACTTTTATTTACTTTTCAGAAAATATTTACTTTTTTATTGTTAGGTTTTCGAAATTTTTTGATATTTCACGTATGTTAGAATACACTTTCACTAACTGATTTAATTCTTTAATATCGTTTAAAAATAATTCAATTCGAAACTTTAACTCTTTACTCTGCTTACTGCTTCGCATTCAGTGTTGTAGTAAAAAGACTAAGGTATAGACCGGAGTTTATATATAGTCCTAATATTGTTATTGTTTACACATTCCTTAAAATTGTTATCTAATTTCTGAGAATTTTTTCTTATTGTTATGGCTACAGTATAATTTGTTATCTAATTTCTTGGTATTGTTTACACATTCTTTAAAATTTTTATCTAATTTCTTAGAATTTATTATTAAAAAGGTGAAACATGATCAAAATTTCGTGACATTGTGCAATATGACGTAATTTCTCAGAATTCTATGTAACTTGATACGCTACATTTCTCGGGGAGTGGAGCGTATAACCTTAAAAATATGTAATATGACGTCATTTCTCAGAATTCTATGTAACATGATATGATTGTTTACGCTAAATTTCTCAGGAGTGGGGGTAAAACTGGTTTGGACTTGCATAGAAGTATGTAATATGACACCATTTTTCAGAATTCCTGATACGTATAACCTTGAAAATATGTAATGACGCCATTTCTCAGAAATCTATGTAACTTGACACGCCCTATTTACGCCAAATTTCTCCGGGGAGTGGGGGTTAAACAGGTTTGGACTTGCATGAAATTATGACGTCATCGCTCAAGAATTCTTATGTAACCCGATACTTTTGTTTTTCTGTAATTTGACACCATTTGTTTATGTTAAAAATTCTTATCACCGAAGTGACTCATCATAACTATGGCGTCATCCAAATTCTTACCCCCTCCACTCACATTCACGCAGACGCACACTCACACCAACGCAAGATCACACGGACATGCACTCACACGAGTCTATCCAGAACCGGCACTACTATACTACTATCGATTTCGCCTCATACTTTCCTATTATAAAAAGATCATTAGTAACGTAACGCTTTTTCCTTATTGGTCAGATGAAAGTGATGACGCGGGGTATACCGAAAATGGCGCGTGACGCGGGAAATCTTAAATATTAAACATCTTAAATAAATATTTTAGGTTAAACATCAATAGTAGTTAATTTTGAAAACAATCTAACAACTATTATTTTTTAAAATACAAAACAGATGTAGTAATTATTTAGTTTATAGAACACGACATACATTTAAAAAGAAAGTAAATGTGCGCGCGGAGCGCGCATTTATCTTGTATAATTAAAAAAAGAGAAAAGAGCTGAAGCTGCAAGGGAAAAACGTAAAAAAAATTAAAGAAAATACGATTGAAAAGGCTAAAGCTCATGTGAAACGTCATTTCAGGTATAGATTTATAGGTTTTTCTTCCAAAAACGAAAAAATGCCCTAGAAACATTTGAAATAAATTTAAAGCGTGGCTCCTTTCAGAAACTCTTTTTAGGATGCTAATACATCTAATGATTGCAAATAGCAGTCATTTGAACGACTTCTTTTATTTTCTTTATACTATTTCCAAAAGTGCCCTTTGTATGGCCATCTTGTTCTCAATTAATAACATAAATAAACAATTTAAAGAAATTGCTTATAAAGTTTAATTAATAATTAATATTTTCATATCAATTTTATTATAATACAAAAATGTATTGATAATAATTTTTATTAGTGAATATAACCTAAACACTTACCTTAGTTTTTAAGATTGAAATTCATTGAAATTTCATTAGAAGTAATTTAAAATATTACTAGCATAGTATTTTTCAAAACTTATTTAATAAATGCAATGGATTTTTAATTAATTTTGTCTATTTATAAAATTTTATTTTAAATTACTCTTAAAATTCCCGTGAATTTCAAGATTCGCTCATCAACTCTGCAAAAATTTGCTCCAACCCGCCCCCACAGGAGGCCTGGACGGGGGTGACTTTGTAATTTTAAATGACAACCCCAATTTTTTATAACGGATTCAGATTATCCGTCAAAAAATACATAAGTTTTATTAGAAACATTTTTTTCGATTCAAGGTAGATGGCGCTTCAATTGCGAAAAATGTAATTGTTGATAATTACATTTTTTGCATATACAGCGCCATCTATCTCGAAACAAAAAAAATTTTTCAAGTAAAACTTACGTATTTTTAGACGGAGAATCTGAATCCGTTATAAAAACTTGGAGTTGCCATTTCGTATAATAATATCGTATAATAATACTCTTAATAAATAATGACCATATGTTAACAATTACTATTGTCATAAACATTTTAATAAACAATTATAATTTTTTTGTTTTCCTAGAAATATGTTATTTTCTCACGCAATGCATTTAACCCATTAACGTCAAAAAGACACGTTTTTAAAGTACCCTTTTTTGCAAGATATTTCACTATGAAAACGTCGGACAAAAAATTTAAAAGGTACCTTACCTACTATTTTCGAATATGCTCTTTCCGATGGTGCTAATAAATTTTTAAAAAATTACGTTTTTTTACAATATTTTTGCCAAATAAAGTAAAAAAATCAGCATTTTTCATACCTTTTTTTTTTCTTTCTACATTTTCGATGTCTTATCGTATTATCATTCAATTATGAAACAGCCTAATCGCGTCCTCGATTGTTGTCGTTTCCAACGTTATTATTTTTATTTTCATCATTGTTTAAACATGCAAAATAACGGCAAAAACGATTGAAAAATTTTACAATTTTTCGACTAATTAATTTTTGCGATTAAAACACGCATTTTATATCGAAAGTGCAAGTTCTATATAGGTAATATGGTTTTTGGGGTCGCTGATTACGAATTTGCTATTGTTTTTGCAAAATTAATTTGCTTAAACAATTTGTTTAAACAAATTATTGCAAAAAATGATGATTTTTAAAAAATGATTGCAGAATCGTGATCTACGGGAAAAAATATTTTGAAAACGTATATAGATAATTTTAATTATTTAAACAATTAGGCAAATTATTAATAAATATCTTTTTTTCACACCAAATATGTTGTTACATATGGTTTTCTGGGTTTTCAGGGTTCTTGATAACGAATTTGATATTAGTTATACAAAATTTTATTGTGGTTACGCAATGAAGTTAGCTGAAATGCATGTTCTTTTTATAATAGGGTATATATATTATATATAACACTGGTACTTACTCCTCAGACTTTTGTTTACTTGCTCGCTCTCTTGACAAATATCTACTGATCAACCGAGGTAGGTCAAATATCAAAAGAGCACTGTACCTATGCAAAATATCTTTAAAAACTTCTTTGTTTTACGTAATCTGAATATAACTATCAATTTGGCGAATCAAAGATGAAAAGAATTATCCTTCTGCAACGTTTAGCGTAAATTACATCTCCGGAAACGGTTTTAAAATTAAAAAAAAAAATCTTTCTTAATTGTGTAAAAAATAAAATTTGTACAATTAATATCAAATTCGTTATCAGGAACCCTGAAAACCCAGAAAACCATATGTAACAACATATTTGGTGTGAAAAAAAGATATTTATTAATAATTTGCATAATTGTTTAAATAATTAAAATTATCTATATACGTTTTCAAAATATTTTTTCCCGTAGATCACGATTCTGTAATCATTTTTTGCAATAATTTGTTTAAACAAATTGTTTAAGCAAATTAATTTTGCAAAAACAATAGCAAATTCGTAATCAGCGACCCAAAAAACCATAGTACCTATATAGAACTCGCACTTTCGATACAATATGCGTGTTTTAATCGCAAAAATTAATTAGTCGAAAAATTGTAAAATTTTTCAATTGTTCTTGCCGTTGTTTTGCAAGTTTAAACAATGATAAAAATAAAAAAAATAACACTGTTGGAAACGACAACAATCGAGGACGCGATTAGGCTGTTTCATAATTGAATAATAATACGATAAGACATCGAAAATGTAGAAAGTAAAAAAAAGGTATGAAAAATCCTGGTTTTTTTTACTTTATTTTGCAAAAAATATTGTAAAAAAACGTAATTTTTTGAAATTTTGATAGCACCATCGGAAAGAGCACAGTCGAAAATAGTAGGTAAGGTACCTTTTAAATTATTTGAAATAAACAATTGTAATCATTAAATATTTCTTATTTTTATAAGAAGTATTATAAACAAATTCCAGAATTGGTCACTTTCACTCAGAAAAACATTATTTTCGCAACTGAAACATCTTTCAGACTAGTGAACAGTAATATTTCAATAGCAGATGATGACAAATAATGTTTATTATTAACAATAAGAAATATTTAACGATTACATTTGTTTATTTTTAAAAATCTGTTTCAAACATATTTTAAATCCATTGGAGGAGAAAAAAAAAACATATTTCTATGAAAAAATGAAACAAATTCTAATTGTTTATTAAAATGTTTATAACAATAGTAATTTTTAACATATAGTCATTATTAATTACAAGTATTATTCTTATGGGATATTTCACGCACTTGAAGCTGATCCGAAGCTGTCTAATAAAAAGTATCAAACGGTCTACTCTGCAATTTTTGGGAGATATTCTCAAAACTATAACGAATATTTTAATTAAAGGTGTGTATCCGTCCGATCGAATTGTCAGTGCAAATTGGTACCAAATTTAGAACACTGAATTTTTCGAAATTTTTTAACACAATATATCATATTCAAACTTTGGGACATGAAACAAGATGATAAATTACGTTTATCTGCCTCGTTTCGTGAGAAATTTGGAAAAAAGTTTAATTCAAGAAAATGAAAACTGAGAGCATTTTTCTCTGCAGCCTTACATTGAAACGAAGCAAAAAATCACACTCGCTATTTGGAAAACACAATAAGAGTCACTTAGGAACGTTTATCTACATTCATATACATATAGATAATTTGAGGAAAAGTTTATACACAAATTATGCATTGTGTGCAAGACTTTTTAACAGGTTTCTAGGGTTAGTGGTTAGAACACATGGTGACAAAGACTGCGCTCCTAGCGGACAAAAGCAGAAGCTCGACAAAGAAAAAATTAAGTATAGTCTGTTATGGTAATCTCTGGGGTGGTAAGGTATGGCTCTGATAAAGTAATACTTGCCCTTAAGGTCATGTGATACTTTTCAATGGGTCAATCGAATTTAGCAAGACGAAACATTTTTTAATTTTGCGAGATAAAAAGAGTCAATAACGGTCCGTTTTAATTTTCTTTATCATTTTCCAAAGTTTCAGGGCAAAATATTTATTTTTGTGGACGAAAAATTGGTTATCGGAAAATCATAATTCTGCATAGAGAATCTAACCTCAAAGTGACAAATGCATTACGAATTTTAGCAATTCAAAACTTTTTTTGATTATGTAAGATAAAAAGAGTCAATATCGGTCCGTTTTAATGTTCTCTATCTTTTTCCAAAGTTTCAGGGCAAAATATTTATTTTTGTGGCCGAAAAGTTGGTTATTGGAAAACCATAATTTTCAAAAGTTTTACATGCCCTTAAGTATTAATTTATTTAATTGAAAGAAACGTTTTTTTGCTTCCCCATAGAGGAAGCTTTGTAGTGGTGAGAAAATCCAGTTTCCTAAAAAAGGTTTTTTTGAACATATTTCAAGCCAAGGGCAATATATCTAATTTGATGTCCTAAAAAATTGTCCGGATGTGTGTGTGTGTGTGTGTGTGTGTGTGTGTGTGTGTGTGTGTGTGT
>CAJFCO010012079.1:0-11682 GCA_904066015.1 Synergus gifuensis
ATTAAATTTTGATTATTTGAGAAGTTATATTCGAAAAATTCATTTTCGAAAATTACAATAAAGCAAAAATTTCTTATTTTTCAATGAAATGCATTAATCTTATAGATCACTCGATTCGTTTCGACTCAAGCAACCTTTATTTTCCTTACGTCAGCTTCGAATTTTCAATATTAGAGAAGTTATAGTTGAAAAACTAACCCAGTGGGCAAAAAGACATTGACATCCTGATGACGTCCTAAAGACATCCTTAAGATGTCTATGTCAGTCCAATTGATGTCCAAAAGACGACTCATGTCTTTAAGACTCATGTCTGAAAGACATCTTTTGGACATGAGACGTCTTCAGGACATCAATTGGACTGAAATGGGCGTCCTAAGGATGTCTTTAAGACGTCCTAAGGATGACAATGTCTTTTTGCCCACTGAGAATTCTTTAAAATTAAATAGAACCATAAATTTGTTATTTTTCAATGAAATGAAATAATATGATATATTTTGATTATTTGAAAAGTTATAGTCGAAAAATTAATTTTTGAAAATATAATTAACCATGACATCCTTATTTTTTAATGAAATGCATTAATCATATAGGTCAATCGATTCGTCTCGACACAAGGAATCTTTATTTTCCTTACATCAGCTTTCAATTTTGAATATTTGAGAAGTTATAGTGAAAAAATGAATTTTATGAAAATTATAAAAGTACACCAAACTTGTAAAATTCAATATTTTGTAAAACCCTTATAAGAAATTCAACTAGGTATATAGTGGAAACACTATGCAAAATTTCATCAATTTATCTCTACGCGTTTTCAAGAAATTGCTGGATCGTGACACACACACACGCGCGCGCGCGCGCGCGCGGACAATTTTTCTGGACATCATATTAGATATATTGCCCTTGAAATATGTTCAAAAAAACCTTTTTTGGGAAACTGGATTTTGTCACCACTACAAAGCTTCCTCTGTGAGGAAGCAAAATCACTTGAAAATCTCTAAAAATTCATAAAAATCTTTAAAATCAATAATCTCTTAAAATCTATTTTAAAATTCTTGAAAATATCTAAAAATTCCAAGAAACCTATTGAAGCTTCTCAAAATTTAAAATCTCTCAAAATCATTGGAAATTTCATCAAATTCCATGAAATCCTTAAAAATTTTACAAAATCTTTTAAAAATTAGAAAAATTCCTTCAAAACAATTAAAATTTTAAGTAAACATTCTAAATCCTTGTAAACTCTACAGAATGATTTAAAAATCATTAAAGTATTTTGAAATCTTTAAAATTATTAGAAAAGTAAAGAAATTTAATAAAATCCCTAAAAGTGCAATCAATTTTTTTAAAAACCATTAAAATAGTCTCCTGAATTCTCTTAAAATTTCTGGAAATTCCATGATAATATTTAAAATTCCTTAAAACCCTTTAAAATTATCAGAAACCTTTCGCAATTTTGAAATTTTACAAGACTTAAAACCCCAGAAACCTTTTTAAATCTCTTAAAATTTCACGAAAACCTTCGAAATCACTTAAAATTCGTGAAAATCTCTTAAAATTTCCAGAATCTTTTTGAAATTCAATCAAATTCTATTATAATTTTATATCTGTGATATAATTTTATACCTCATAAAAATTCATCAAATATAAAAATTTCACAATATCTTTTAAAACTCGACAAATTTCTTGAAAGCCCTTAACAAATGTACAGCTTTTGAAATCTTTTAAAAATCGTAAAAATCGTTTAAAATTTCTCTATAAAATTCCCTGACAAACGTTAAAATCTCTGAAAATACCCAGAAAATTCTTGAAATTTTACAATAACATTTTAAATCCTTTTATAACTTTAAAAATCCATTAAAAGTATTAAAGATCTCATCAAATCCCATGAAATCCTTACAAATTTCAGAAAACTTTCAAAAATCAGAAAAATCTCTTGAAATCCTTTAAAATTATTAGAAATTTCATAAAATTTAATAAAACTCCTAAAAAATGCCAGCATAAAGTCGTTTAAAAATGATCAGAAAAAAAAACCTTCTTAAATCTCTTAAATTTCCACGAAAACTTTCGAAATTGCTTAAAATTCGTGAAAATCTTCTAAAATTCCCAGAAACATCTTAAAGTTCTTTCAAATTCTATTATAACAATTAAAGTCCCTTTTATATCCTTTAAAATCCATTAAAAATAGTAGAAATCTCATCAAACATGGAATCATTAAAAATTCTATAAAATCTTTTAAAAAGCAGAAAAATTTCTTGAAATTCCTTAAAATTATTAGAAATATCATGAAATTCTAGTCTTTTAAAATTTTTTTTTACGAAAATATTCAAAATCGCTTAAAATTCGTTGGAATCTTTTTAAATTCTTAGAATCCTATTAATATTATTCCTCAAAACTTCAAAATATTTAAAATCCCTTAAAATTCCCTCGAGTTCTTAAAAATCTTTTAAAATTGACGGATTATCATTTTATGTAGTAATACTTTACACAATAGAAAAACAAGCAGATTTTTATTTGAACAAAAATGTTTTTTCTTTTCGCTTTATTTACATGTCTGATAATGGTTTATATGCATTGCCTAATAATTTTATGGCTGATTACAAACAAAAGGTCATATTCATGTCCCCCTGCCAAAAAAAAAACATTTTTAGTATTTTTTTTTTTGAAACTTTTGTGATTATTATATTAAAATGAAGTATTTTATCTACTAATATTCAAAGTCATGAATGTTGAAAATCAACTTAGAACTCAGTGGCAGACCTAAAAGTAGACAAAGTGTCCACTACTATCAAGTGCCGTAATGGTAAATTTTGACGCCCTGCGCAAAAGCAGATCAGTGCGCCCTTCATATACCCCCCCCCCCCCAAAAAAAAAAGTCTTCGCGCAAAAAAAATGAGACTTAATTTTAACTTTGATTCTAACTTTGATTTTAACTTCACTAAAACTTCTCAAGATTTTATTCAAAGTTCCGTTTGCGCGGTTCCATCAGCGGATTTCTTCTTGTCAATCTGCAAAAAATGTCCTCGCATCCCATGCACTATGACGAAATTAAAACTGCTGTTCGAAGAAAATAATATTTCCGAAGTTACTTTCAGTCAGTGGACGAGTACCGACAGGTTTTTTCCAATCCTTATTCCTCACTTTCTCCATTAACTCCTCCATTCTTTCCATTTTTCGTATATTTTTTTCAGAAGCGATATCATTGAAAAAACAGAGAAAAAAGAAGAGTTTCTCAAGAATTTTGAGACGGACTTTGGTCTCCTTCTAAAACACGATTTCCTTGCTATAATCCAAGCAGCTTAGGAAAAAAGAAAAATCCCAAAGAAAGAGAATTCCTTGTGACATTAGATTTCTCTGAAAATAACATCACGTTTCACATCCAAAATGCTATCCAATCCCATCATTGGACAAACAGTCAAGCTGCCGTCCACCTCTATGTCGTTTATTACAGTTCCCAGTGAGCAAAAAGACATTGTCATCCTGAGGACTTCCTAAAGACATACTTAGGACGCCCATGTCAGTCCAATTGACGACCTAAAGACGTCTCACGTCCAAAAGACATCTTTAAGACATGAGTCGTCTTTTGGACATCAATTGGACTGACATAGAAGTCCTAATAATGTCTTTAGGACGTCCTCAGGATGTCAATGTCTTTTTGCCCATTTGGTTCAAACGGAAAAAAATGCACCTCAGTTATGTTATTATTTCAAAAAATTTAAATCACGATACAAAATCGGTTCATTTGTTTAACGAAAAACTTGTGGCTCATTTGAAAAAAAAATTTGGAACGAAAGCTATTCGGAAGCTTGTGTACTTCCCAGATGAATCAGGAGCATAGTACAAAAATAAATTCAACTTTGTGAATCTTTTAAATCATGAAAAAGATTTTGGTATGAAAGCAGAGTGGAATTTTTACGCGATTTCGCATGGAAAAGGGGCATCCCAGTGGGCAAAAAGACAATGACATCCTGAGGACGTAATAAAGACATCCTAAGACGTCTATGTCAGTCCAATTGATGTCCAAAAGACGACTCATGTCTTAAAGACGTCTTTTGGACGTGAGACGTCTTTAGGACATCAATTGGACTGACATGGGCGTCCTAAGGATGTCTTTAGGACGTTCTCAGGATGACAATATCTTTTTTCCCACTGGGATGTGATGGGATTGGGGGTGCTGTCAAAAGAAATGCTTATAAAGCAAGTTTACAACACGTTGATGGGAACTACTTAAATTCTCCTATCAGTTTTTTCAACTGGGCTAAAAGTGTTTTTCAAAAACATTAATTTTGACTTTTGTTGCCATTCTGTACACAATGTTCACGAAAAAAAATTAGAAACTCGCTTTAGCCAAGCAATTACAGTCAAAAATACCCGACAATATCACCACTTTACGGCAAAGAATACAATAACAATTCAGTGTAAATTCTTTTCTAAAGATCCAAGATATTTCGATCAAATCATTGTTAGAAAGAAAAATAGGGATACTTTATAATATTTTATACTACTTTACAATATAATAATTGCATTTTTATCAAATTATGACAGTTTTTATCTTCCTAATTTCGAAACAAACACATACCAGTTGGCAAAAAGACATTGACATCCTGAGGACGTCCTAAAAATATCCTTAGGACGTCCATGTCAGTCCATTTGATGTCCAAAAGACGACTCATGTCTTAAAGACGTCTTTTGGATGTGAGACGTCTTTAGGACTTCAATTGGACTGACATGGGCGTCTTAAGGATGTCTTTAGGACATCCTCAGGATGACAATGTGTTTTTGCCTACTGGGATCACACTGAATCCCGATCGAAGTGCCGCGTATGGCTCCAGCGCTGAGCTCGCCGGCCGATGTACAGCACGAGGAAAAAAATTCGTTTTCCACACTCCTAAGGTTAAATAAAATTTTTTTCAATTCAGGAACTCGAAGCTGAAGGTTCATTCTACATGTGTATAAAATTTTAGCTCAGTCGCGTACCGAGAACACATAAAAATTTCCAATTGTTTATAAAATTATTAGTAAAAATGCATTTTTTAAACAAACATCGCTTATCTGCCTAGTTCATATGAAAGGGTGGATATTTATCTATGATCTATAAAAATTTCACTCGATTATCATTAACAGAATTTGAATTATGATTTTTGCAAGAAAATAGTGTCTAAATGTTTATGTAACAAAAAAACAAACAAAAAAAAGGAATATTAAAAAATCCTTCAAATTTTTTTTTGTATGATCGAATACTTCACGAATATATAATTTATTTCATAATTTAGGTTTTCATGGAAAATGTTGGGTACAGTTGACCTGGTTTGATTCAATGTTGAAAATCAATTTAAAACTGAATGGCAGATCTAAAAGCAGGTAAAATTTCTACTACTGTCCCTGTCTCCAAGGCACTTACGATACGTTACTTGTAATCTATATTCAACTTTTCTTCAGTTATACTATACAAAATAAATTTTTTATTAAAATATAAGCCTAATAATTTGATATTCATTCATTACTTCTAGCAGATTATGATTATGTCTACCCAAAAAAAATTATCAAAAGCGTGTCCTTCATTTTCGTTTTTTTTTTTATTTTGCCAAAAGGTACGCGCTCATTTTTGCCTTCGCGTAATGTTTTCTGTGTGTGGCAGTACTGTTTGCTTTGCTCATGCGTCCAAAGTAAACAGCTGTTCTCAAGTGAACGAAACCACTAGATCATTTTAATTGTGGAAACATCAGTTTTATAGCAAGACAGAAAAAAAATCGAAGGTTTGTTGTGCAACGGGTGTCCACTACTGTCCCGCTAGGAAAATATTTAAATTGTATCATAAACCAGTGGGCAAAAAGACATTGACATTCTTAGGACGTCCATGTCAGTCCAATTGATGTCCAAAAGATGACTTATGTCTTACAGACGTCTTTTGGACGTGAGACGTCTTTAGGACATCAATTGGACTGACATGGGCGTCTTGAGGATGTCTTTAGGACGTCCGCAGGATGACAATGTCTTTTTTCCCACTGGGAAACGTACGATTATTTATTGTTTTCAATTCATTTACGAATGCGACTAGTTTTTCTCTACGTCTGGTTAGCACCCAACGAGGAAACTTGTCAGTTACTAGTGAGGAATGTAACGCTGCATCAAGTGAAGAACTGACTAAAAAATCTAGAAGGAAAAGATTATTTCCATTTTTTAAGTGAAATATAACTCTTATTTATTTATTTATTCATATGGATATACTTATAATTAATCGATATTTGTAAATTTTAACACATATATATATATATAAAATAAAATTTTTCACACAATGCTGGGGGGATTCGAACGCACGACCTATGGGACGATAGTCCACGACCTTAACGATTATCCTAACTGATGAGATGCGTGTCTCCCCACATTTTTCCACAATGCACTCAGTTATACACAAATATTAAATTCAACAGATTGAAACTGTAAAATTTAGATATTTCCTCTGTTAAATTTACAAATTTTCATCCCTCCAAATCAACAGATTTTTATATGTAAATATAACAGATTCTTTCTGATATGTTAGCAGATGACTCTAGTAGAAGTATTTTTGTAAATTTTACAGATAGAGTTGTAAGAATAACAGATTTTATCCGTAAGATTAACAGATTTTATCTGCTAAAATCGCAGAAATGTCCAACAGATCTGAATCTGTAACTTTAACAAATTCATTTTTCTGCGTGCAGAATTTTTCGAGTTAAAACTGCCCAGTGAACAAAAAGACATTGACATCTTCAGGACGTCCTAAAGACATCCTTAGGACGTCTATGTCAGTCCAATTGATGTCCAAAAGATGAATCATATCTTAAAGATGTCTTTTTGGCTTGAGATGTCTTTAGGACATCAATTGGACTGACATGGGCGTCCTAAGGATGTCTTTAGAACGTCCTCAGAATGGCAATATCTTTTTGCCCACTGGGTGAGCAGGAAATCATAGTTCGTTTGTGTCCAGATACTGCACAGAGAAAACTGTTTAGTAAATCTTACTGTAGAATGGTATATTATGGACAGACTAAGCTAGCGGTTGGATTTACTAAACCGTTTAGTAGATTTTACCCATCCAGTAGTTATTTAGTAAATCCAACCGCTAGCTTAGTCTGTCCATAATATACTCTTGTTACAGTGAGATCTACTGAACAGTTTTCTCCATGTGGCAAAGAAAAACTATTCTCGTATTGAATGAGGAAATTTCATTGATTACTAGTCAAGGATTTCCTCATTGAAATCTGTTCAGGAAATTCTAGTTAGACTCTAACAAGGCACTACCTAGTTCCTCTACTAGTAGTATTCAAGATAATTTTTTTTTTGTAAACTGTTTTACAGTCATGTTTATGAACATATTTTATTTTTTGAAAAACATACACCTTCTTAAGGATTTGAATAATACATGACAACTTATTCGAAATTTTTTAAGGTGAATTTGACAATACACGAGCTTCTCAAAGTTGACCTATGTTTTCGAAGATCATTATTTCGGTGTTTTTCAGCAAATAAACGTTGACAGCTCCTCACCATATTTATATAAAATAACCATTCAAAATGTAATCAACGCAAAAATAAAAACACTTTTACATGCAGTTTACTTCACTTTTGTGAAAATTTTTTTCTCAGAGATATTCACCTTCAAAGTGAGAGGACTACATGAAAAAATCAGAGAGTGGTCTAGTTTTTCTCCAGTGGGCAAAAAGACATTGTCATCCTGAGGACGTCCTAAAAACATCCTTAGGACGCCCGTGTGTCTAATTGATGTCCTAAAGACTTCTCATGTCCAAAAGACGTTTTTAAGACATAAGTCGTCTTTTGGACATCAATTGGACTGACATAGACGTCCTAAGGATGTCTTTAGGATGTCCTCAGGATGTCAATGTCTTTTTGCCTACTGGGTCCCCATTTCAGCCCTACGAGTTACTTGAGAGTGTTAAGGAAAAACTAGACCAATTTCTACTAGGGTATCATTTTGCTTAGGAGAAGCAGGCAAGTGCAAAATGTCCACTACTGTCCCCGAAAATACATTTATACTCTTTCATCGTATTCTACGTGCAGTTAGATTAAATTTGAATCTTAATTTGTTTACAGGCTAACCAAAATGAAAAGTTAAATGCTCTGAAAAGAAAGAAGTGGATCGGCAAATTGCTCAGGAAAATAGAAAAGTTATTAAAATAATTTAAGTATTTTATAAAAATAAAAAATTATAATTGTAAACTTATTACGTACTATGATGTCGTATTAAGAGTAAATAAATTTTATATTGTATATAAAAATTATGTATTATTACGAAATGTTCACTACTATCTCCAAATGCATCGAGATGCTGTTTACACGTTTTATTCTTGGACAAGTGAGAGATATGTAATTAGCCATTAGTACTCTCATTTTTTGGTTAGTAAATGATCTTTCTATTATAATATTTATATAAAACTTATAAAATATGTTTAAAATATTATTTTCAAACAAAAATGAGAAAAAAATTCATTTTTCCTGCCTTTTGGTTGATGTTTTTAACTAAATTGTAAATAAAACTTGATTTTGCACATTGTTACGTCATCGTAACGGATCAATAAATGTAAAACCTAATGTTTCAAACACATGTAAGAGTCAACGCCAGAGAAATATAAATAACTTAGAGACAAAAGAAGGAAAGGTGTTAACAGAAATTAGAAAGCGGAGCGCCGAGAAACACAGGGGTTGAACTTCACCATCCGTGCACCCCGAATCTATTTTCGGAATAACTCACTCAGGGAGCGATCTGACCTCATGAAGGAACGAGGCTTCGTTTGGGAAACGAAGCGCCGAGCAACACGGGGGTCAAGCTCTATGATCCATACACGCTGATGCCCCCTTGGAATTCCCTCATCGTAAGGGAGCGATCTGAGCTCATGAAGGAATAAGGCTATGCTCGGGAAGCGAAGCGATGACCCCAAAGAAAAAATGGATATAAAAAGGACACGGAAACCAAAAGGAATCAGTCTTGAATCAGTCTCCGGTGTTTAGTCAGTCTTTAATCAGTCTACAATCTACATCCGCATCTATGACCGAGTCAGTCGACAATCTACATCCGTATCTATAACCGAATCAGACTCCGGTGTTCAGTCAGTCTTTAGTCAGTCTTTAATCAGTCGTCAATCTACATCCGAATCTATAATCGAGTCGTCGGTCATCTGTTCATCTTCGTGTGAGTGATCAGCAATTTTTGAAATCAGACTCCGGACCTATCTTATAGGCCCGTCAACCTTCTGGATAGCAGTGCGGTATTCGTGTTCGATACCCCGATCAAGTCTCTAGTCAAGGTCTCTGACACATCGAGAAAAGCGGCTGGACTACCTGGGAGAACCTTTGAGGCTAACACCATTAAACTAGCAAAGGAATAATCAAAACCCAAGACAAGTAAGTTTCCATTACTTCTAATCACCACATTTCACCTTTTAAAGTACTTAAAGAGTCTTATCTGAAACGTTCTTTCTAGGACGATCTCAGAAGTTATTACCATCTTAACATTCGTCAACAACAGTCTGTTCAACAAGAGCGTGTTCGCGATATTTCGAAAACTATTGGAGATTTTTGAACTTTTTTTTTTAATTAAAGGACGTTCAAAGGACTAATGCGCGTTTATGATGCCGCTTCAGTATCGCTCGAACCGTCCGAGAGAACGCACTCGAGTGAAAATGAGTTCCGTTTACGCTAAACGATTTGAAGCCGTCTTCTTGTGTTACCATCCAAAAGGACCAAAAATGTCCGTCACAGCGGCTGCTAAATACATGAGAAAGTCAAAGTCGTTCATTGTGAAGTGGGTTGAGCGGTATAAAGCCGATGGAACTGTCGACGACCTTCCCGAAAGAGACAAATCTCGAGTAACAACCAGGGTTTTGTATGTTTAGACCTCTTCACCGAGAACCTTAATGCTCAGAAAATGCTTCAAATATATCAACGTGGTCTTCTAAGGTCTGCTAACAAGATTTTTGGAACCGATAATGCTGATTGGATTTTGCAAGAGGATAACAACCCGAAACATCGAAGCCGTCTCTGCACCGCTTGGAAAGCGGAAAATGACATCACAACCTTGGACTGGCCATCACAGTCCCCATATGGAAATCCAATCGAGAAATGTCTGGAGCATTTTGAAGAGGAAGCTTGCCGGAAAGCATGCATTCACCCTAAAACAATTGTCGCAAAAAATAAAGAAGATCCCAGTGGGCAAAAAGACATTGACATCCTGAGGACGTCCTAAATACATCCTTACACTGAAACAAAAAAATCTTGGATCAAGAAAAAACTTCTTAGATCAAGAATATGGTCATCTTACATACGGACCATACCATATGAGATTGATCCAAGAAAATAAGTACTTGGTACTGAATGCTTGGAACTAGTACATATTTTCTTAAATTGAGTAAATATATTATAAGATTGAATATATAATTTTCTTATTCCAAGAATTTATGATTTTAATGTGAGTAAAGAATTACTTGAATCAAGGATTTATATCCCAAGTGCGAAATCACATACGGCCCAGCATTGGCCCAGAGTCGGCGAAAATTTTGCCGAACCTCGGCTGCCATTATCGCGCCAATGACGGAATGATAACTATGTCCTGCACTTGGCAGCCAAGGCTTGGTTGCCATTCTCGGCTCAATACTGGCTGCCAGTATTGTCGCGAAATCAGCAAATGTTAATGGCCCATTACACTGAGAAATTACAAAAAAATAGAAATAAATGTTATTAATTAAGAATATGATTTATTCATATATATATTATGCATATACTTATAAATAATTATTATCTGTAAATTTTAACGCTTATATAGCAAATAAAATTTCACACACAATGCGGGAGGATTCGAACGCACGACCTATCGGACGCAAGTCAATAACCTAAACCATTACCCTAACTCATGAGTTGGTGTTCCAACATTTTTTCCACGATATATTCAATCATGCACAAATTTTAAATTATTTCATGATAATTTCATTAAAAAAAGCTTTTGCGTTAACAATAAATAAAATATGTATATGAAATTTTTCATATTTTCAGTATTCACTTTTATAAAACGTAAAAGCCTAGTATTTATTGATATAATAGGATATTTGATTGACAGAATAATAATTCTTTTCAATAAAAAAACAGCTATCTGTCGGTAGTAGGGCAGTGCCAAATTAATATCTTCCTTAATTACAAATTTTTTCCGACTTTTGTCCCTTTGATGGTCTGTTACTGGGACGAATTTTGACTTTTTAACATCCAACATGATTTGCCGAAGTAATATACAGATTTTCGGCCCAGTAAAGTGCCATTGCTGGGCCAGACTCTGGCTTTTCTACGTCCAACGTGGTTTGCCGGAGTAATATACCAACTTTCGGCCCAGTAAAGTGCCAATGCTGGACCAGACTCTGGCTTTTCTACTTCCAACATGATTTGCCGGAGTAATATACCGACTTTCGGCCCAGTAAAGTGCCATTGCTGGGCCAGAATCTGGCTTTTCTACTTCTAAAATGGTTTGACGTAGTCATTCCGACTTTGGGCCCTTTAATGGGCCGTTACTGGGCCAAGCTTCGGGGAAGTTTGGCAAATTTAAAATGCCAATGTACTATGTCAGTACTGGGACAACACTGGGCCGATTAAAATGCCGATATTGGCCCAATAATGTTAGCCGATCTTTGGCTGCCGAAATTGGACCAA
>CAJFCO010012184.1:0-13086 GCA_904066015.1 Synergus gifuensis
GAGACGAAGGTTTATTGACTCTTATTTACTAAAAATATTTATTATTATGAATGTATATAATTGGTATAACTAATCTGCTCTTATGGTAAAGTATCACATTCCCTTAATAAAAATTTATTTGAGTCAACAATCAAAGAAATTTTTGTTATAGAGGCAATGATTTTAAATTTAAGTGTTGAAAATTTGATTTAGAGGATTCTTTTTTTACTTTATTAGTTGTAATGATCAGTATTTACTAAATTCGTTTAATAGTTTTTACTAATTTAAAGTGAGAATTAGAGATGAAAATATTATTAAAATATATAGTTGTTGACGGCATGATTCACTAATTTAGGTTAAATTAACAAAAAAAACTAAGGAATTATTTAACAGTTACTTTTTTTATAACATTTTTCGATCCTCCAAATTTGATTTCAGCAGTATTTTTAATCTTCTTAAATAATTTTTAAATTAAAAAATATATATAGATTAATATTATTAACATTTTTTAGCACAATATCGTGTTTTATAAATTAATTTAGTTTTTTTTCAGTTTTTTAAATTAAAAGCCAGATTGTGCCCTCTGTAGGTTTAAAAACCAATTAAGGTTTTATTTTGTAAATCAATATCTTTCCGTCCTTTTGGTTCAAAAAAGCTTATAGTGACACTATCTAGCGGATGAAACAAACACTACGTTTTATTGAATACTCGTGAGGCAATCAACCATATTTTGTGAAAATTTATATTTTAACTTTATTGTAATTTATTACAAATTTTATTCTTTTAGTGGAAAAATAATAAAAAGTTTATTTTTTGAAATTAAAGAGATTTTACTTCCATTTAGAAAACTTACTTGAAACAGCATATGAAAAAAACATTTGAAGTTATTTTTTTATTAGTAAAGAAAAATGTTTAGATTTTAATAATTAAACTCACTAGGACCTTATCTTAATGATTCAAACATTAAATTATAACAAGCTGTTATTAAAAATACTTAAATATCCCTTTTATTTTTAATAACAATTTAGTATATCTTCTTAATAAAAAAAAACTTATCAATATATATGCGACGATAAATTAATTGCCTATTTTGTTGTTTGAGAATGAATTAATCAATACACATTCAATCACTAATCAAACATAGTAGCCTGATTTTCGTGTCAACAAAATTCTTAATTACAATTTTATACTTTTTTTTGTTTTTTTTTTTTTCCTTGAGGTAGCATTTGACTTTACTAACCATCAAACATTCTTTAGTAGTCATTTCATATATACGAAAATACTAGAAAAAACTAGAAAAAAGTGTTTCAAATCAGCGTCTTCAGCGTTATCATTTTAAATTTAATTTCAACCATACTCAATAATATTGAAAAGAGCATCTACATTTTCCTTCTCTGATTCTTTTCCATGACCGATTTCCGTTGTATCTTCCACAAGAAAAATAGGTTCAATCCGCTCAATTAATATCGTCCTTCCATCCTGCGTATGTTCTAGAACCATTTCTTTTGTAAGTTCTCCAGGAACTATATCATCCTGTTTAGCTAAATTCCCTTTTTTGCTTAATTTTGGCCTCTCCGAGTGTATTCTCATATGCCTTTTCAAATCGTACTTGCCAATAAATCGCGCCTGGCAAACATCACATCCAAATGGTTTCCCTCCACTATGAGACCACATGTGTCTTCTCATTGCAGCGCTAAACGTGAATGCCATTCCACAAATTGTACATACATAAGGTTTCTCACCCGTGTGTAGAAGGCTGTGATCCTTTAGAGTAGCTTTCTGATTGAAACTCTTCCCACAAACCTCGCAAGTGTAACTCCTTGGATTTGAGTGAACAGACTTGACGTGATTTAGGAGGTTACCTTGTTGCGAAAAACTTTTATTACACGCAAGACACCTGAAAGGTTTTTCTCCAGTGTGAACTCTACGATGAGCTGTCAAGGTTCTGTTGTTGAGAAACCGTTTTTCACATATATCACAAGGATATTTTGGAAGGTGAAGACTTAACGGATCTATATGAGACACCAGATGCCGTTTGTAGTTTCCTTTATGGTTAAATGCTCTAGAACACTGACTACATTGGTAAGCTGAGCCGCTAGCATGAGTCGATAAATGGGTTTCTAATTCAGATTTGAGTTTATAACGAACACCGCATTTCGGGCACCGATGTTTTGGAAAATCCGGGTGGCAAACCATGTGCCTTTTCAGGTACCTTTTCGTCGCGTAAGCCTTATTACAAATGAAACAAGTGTAAGGGAATTGACCAGTGTGGGTCTTGACATGTGATCGCAATTCGCGATGAGTTTTGCAATCCTTTTCACATACGATACAAAAGAATGGACCCGTGCTGGGTACATGATTTTCCACTATATGTGTCAAAACTTTCGAGAGTTCTCTGTAGTTTTGCAGGCAAAGAGTGCATTGATACACTACTAGGTCTCCCTCCTTTTTTATTTCCTTAATCCTTGTTATCATATCGTTGAGGCTTCCCACTGTATAGTCTGTTGAATGGATAAAATATTCAGAATCTGACTCTTCACTGACGAGCGAGTTTTCACTTCTTGTATTGTCGCTTATTTCTTTGTTTCTATTGTTCTCAATATCGAGACTGGGACCGCCACTAGATATGATTTGCAAATTTGTATTTTGTAAGGCTTCTTCAATCAGATTTTCTCCCACCAGATGTGAATTTGCCAGGGTTTTTACAACTTCTACAGATTGCAAATTATTTGCTAATTTTTTTACTAAATTTACCTTTCGAGGTCCTAAGCGATTAAATTTAGTAGTGCTTTCTAAACTTATTTCCGGATTGTCAAGAACTGTTTGAATAGCATCTCTATTCAGAACAGAATTTATCTCCTCATCAGGAACATATGTTATTGTGTATTGTAAGCCTTTAGAATTAAAAATATTGTCTTTTTCACCTTTCAGCAATTGGATATTTTGAGGTCCAAGATAAATATCCTGAAGTGTGTGATCTATGTCATTTGGAACTTCCAATATTTGAATTGTTCCAATATTTGTTTGTTCCTTTGGGATATTTTTCTTCGTACAGTTGTCACTTTCCTGTTCAAGAGTCTCTGAAGATTCTGTATCAACGTTATCAACAAAATCATGGTCGAAAATTTCTTCCTAGAATAAAAAAATGTTGCATTAGAAAAGTATTCCACAGTAAGATTAAGTTTATTATTTTGTATATAATTTTAGGTCCTGCGATGACCATTTTAACCTTTTAATATTCACCTTTAAGGAATCGGATGAAACCTCGAACATTATTTTAAGTCTCCTTTCAGTTTCTTTAACTTGCATTTTAAAATTGTAAAAAGTATTTGTGCGATAAGCACATTTTGTGCAGAGCATGGTTGGCAAGCCATCGTTTTCGTTTATCTGTAAGAACGATCAACTATACTTTAAATAAAAAGGTACAATTCTATTTTCTATTCTCTGGTTACAAAAAACACAGTAAATATTAACAAATATTGAAATATGGCTTATGAGAAGTGAAAGACTCAGAATTTTATTATCAGTTTATTAAGAAATAAATATAATGCATAACTAACCTGAATTGCCGTTAAATCAACAAGTTTGCGAAGTAAACTTTTCTTGCTGCAGGAACCATCATTCATAGGAACAAAAGTTCCATCAATTTCCATACAAGCTCGACACATTGGTGCTGTGCTCACTTCCCAATTCATCTTTGAGACTAGAATTCACTAAAATTCAATTGAATAACTTAAGGTAAAGGTCCAAAATATCTGGCCACCGTAGAATGCGACAGGAATAAACATGTCAAATGTCAACATGATCGTCCCTCGTTCTCCTACTTTGCTCCTGTCATTCTTCAGGTGTCCAGATATTGGGCACTTTTACTACTTTTACCTTAATGAATTAAATTGTCATCCATTATTATGAATATATATATATATATATATATATATATATATATATATATATTGTCAAAATATTCGAAAACTGACATAGCATCTCATTTCTGTCTTACCGTGCTGAGACTGCTGACAGTTTTACCAAAGATCTAATATCTTTGGTTTTACTACAGTCCTGTTTTTATCAATCAAGTAGCAATCCAAAAGCTAGAATAGTAGGATGGTCAATGGTGCTGCGAAATACCAGCCAAAAATGAATTTAGTCAAAGATATTCTTATATACAGTTACAATTGGACATATGATACGCATTTCTCTGCGGCGGTGCGGCCTCCTCCATTCTCCATATGCGATGCGGCCTGCTGTGTGTCTGTAACTCTGTGCGCCATATTGGAATGCAAAGAATGAGCACGAAGAGACTCGAAGAGTTCCGAAGTAACGCGAAAAGTTCCTAAGGCACACAACCAAACATAACATTTCACGATACATATTTCGTTATAAAATTTATTGTGCATATCTTGTGTATTTTTTATATACGTGCATATACTTTTTCTAAATTACTAATGAGCTTAATCAATTTAATTTTATTAATTGTGCACTGTTATGCACATTTTCGTGTTTCTTGTTTAAATTTCCCGCCAAGATTTTACAAACTAAAATGGTCGCCCACCCAACACTAGCATCAATCATGGCGCCTTTCTTTAAAAACCTCGGGCAGTATTGTTCTTCTTCTTCCTTTTGTTTCTATGCCCATATATGCCCATGGCAATTTTCCATTTACAATTCAAGCGATGAATTAGAATTGAATTCTATCTCATATCTCATCTAATTTCATCTCTCATACTCTTATCGCATTTTTGTCGCGTTTGAGTGACGGAAGCAGGTGGCGCTGACAGACTCATCGTAAAAACTCGTCATGGCAATTGACACCGACACGATTACACATTTACACCAACGGAACTACCGGAACTACCTCACAAGTCACAAGCGTCACAAGCACAACTTTATGAACCTACACAACCTAATTCAAGTGTTCTTAGAGTCTAGAGTGCGTCATCCTACATTTTCACGAATTTTGGTGTATTATTAGGAATTTTCAAGAGCATTTCTATTTTCCCTTGAAGGGTCAAGAAAATTTCATAATTTCGTACATTATGTAAAAAATTGACGTGTGTGTTAAAACCTTTCTACTACGTGGTCTATTTTGTGACAGAACTTCAATACGCAAGTTCTAATAGCTTTAGGGTTTTTGGGGTAAAAACGTGTTTCTCATAACGTGATAATGATAAGAGATCTGGATTAAAAATCAAGCAAAAATGAATCACCTCTTTTCTTGTGTATAAGAACGCTAGTACTATATGCATTAGCAAGCCACTCCAAAATCTTTCATGCAAAATATAAATAATCTGCAACTGTATGGTGTAAATAGAAGCTGTAATTTATACCTGCGAGCTCAATTTCTTTTACAAAATATAAATACGTGACGACCCTGACGACTGTATTCCATCGTCGGTGGTCAACTTTTATCCATTTTATGCTATACCAGAACTGCATAAAAATATACATATCTCATATCAGTCTTCAGGTCTTTACTTCCATTTTCTGAAAAGTTTTATCATTTTATTTCATTCAGTCTCTATATTTTTGGCGTTTTTATATTGTTATCTGATCTGTGCTGTTTGTGAATTATTTGAAATTGAAAAAGTTGACTTCAGTACTTATTGTGGTGAGTGAATATTTTTACAGTTTTATTTTATTTATGAAAAAATTTATGAATAAACTTGAACTTCTATTTTATGGAAGTTCATTGAAAATAATTTGGTCACCGAATTTCAGTCTATACATGGCCATCTTTTCGTTTTTTTCCAAAACGGTATTGTTTTTTCTAGTTGGAGTGTCATTAGAATAACACACGTATATATGTTTAGGTCGTTCGAAAACTCTGACAATTAGCTAACCAGCCTACTAGTTCATTAGTATGGCTAGCTAATAAATCATCAAAGGTTTTACTTTTTCTTTAACGCTAAAAAAACTGATAGGACCCGATTGGGAATGACTGACCTTCGATTAGAGAAAGAGCTTCGATTTAGAAACATAATTGAAACCGATTTGTTTATCGGTCCAAAAGGGTCACCACACACGATTGAATTCGATTACTAAATCGATTTCAATTTTGTTTCTTAATTGGAACTCAATTGGTCAATCGTTTCCAATAGGGCCCTATCAGTTTTTTTAAGGAGGTCTTCTGGTTTAATCAGACCTCAGCCTAATTTTAAGCTTAATTCTGTCGCTATTAAAGAGAAGCTAATATACAATTTTTCCTAATACCGGCTATTAGCTAAAGCTAATTTTCCGATTTTGCGAAGGGTCTACGGTATTATATTAACTATGTTCTTTTACCTTTATGTATTTTTTAAATGCTTCCTTAAGGGCATGTGTTACTTACCATATGAGCAAATTTAGATAACCCAGATTTTTTTCTACAATTTTTACATTTTCAAAGAAATTATAGTCAACATCCGTCAAGAACGTGAACACGGACAGATATTGACTAAAATTTTTTTGAAAATGTAATAATTGTAGAAAAAAACCCGGGTTATTTAAACTTGCTCATATGGTAATTAACACATGCCCTTAAGCCGAATTATGTTTTCTGCTGAATAAAAGAATTGCAATTTAGCAAGGTGATAAAACATATTTTTACACCTCGTCGCCTCTCACTTTTGTACTCTACTCTGGCTTAGATTTGGAAAGTTGTTATATACTTGAATAAGCGATATGGATATAAACAACATTTTATCTCCATTCACATGTGACGTGAAAAACGATTACAGATTTGGCTAATGTCTTATTTTTGAATGAGTCCTTTTATTTGTATATTATGTCATTTTCTCGTACATATGTACTTATTTCTTTTAATAACAAAAGACACCTTATCTTTTAGGAAATATTGATGTTAAACGCATTTATCAACAATGTCTTCAAACAATGACCCACCCGCAGATAAGTCTGCAAAACGATCCAATAAAACTAGAAAAAATGCAGTTGAATATCAGGAAAGAATACTTACCCAAGTGCGCGAAATGTTCGATTCTATTTTGGATGCAGACGTCATTCTCTCCGTGGTTCAAAATTGTGACTGGAAATGTAAGTTATTTTAACTAAAAAATTTAAATTTTGCATTATTATCGTCGAATACCATTAGTGACGCTAATGAACATGATTGATTAAAATTGCGAAAATCAAAGACTTTTAAATTCTTATCTTTCCTCAGTACAACCATCCATCGAGCATCTGATAACGTTATCAGCCAACGTCAATTCTCCAAACGAAAACAAGAGCAATTTCATCAGTTACATTGAGGATTTTGGTGAAGACGAAAGAAGTGCGTCTGTCGATAACCCAGACTCAAGTCCAGAAGACGATGCTTTTGAAGTCGACACCGACTTTACTTACCTAAACATCGGCGACGAAGAACTTCAAAAACAAAAACATGAATTCAAAAAGTTTGAATTAATGAGAAAAGGGATCCCAGAAACCAGTGCAATAAATAAGTCACCGTTGGAAAGTATTGAGGACGAGGATGTTAAATGCGCAAAAGGTTGTATAAAAGAATCAATAGATACACTCAAGGACGATGTCCTAGAACATTTCCCCAATAAATCAATTAATGAAAAACGCACAAACTATTCAGAAATCGTTTCTAAGGATTCTTATCCTTTATTTTCCAAAAACGAAGGAGATTCTGATCTGCTCACCTGTAATCAGAGCCAACTTCCAACTTTCAATCCTCAAGGTTCTTCACAAGATGCTTTTAAAAATTTCCGTCAACGAAAAACAGAGACTGAATCCCTTTGTGGTTTAAAGGTTCAGTACCGCTTCGGTGCAGTTGAGACTAGCTCCGATGACGATGCCGACGTTGTAATCGAAGAGGAGACTAACGACTGTAATATTCCGAATCCCCATAACACACAATCAAACGTTTGTCAATTTCTATCTCTTTTGACTCAAAGTCCTCCGAAAACAACAAAGCCCCGAGTCACAATGATTAGCTCACCTTCACCGTCTACCACTCGTGTGACCAAAAACAAATCTAAAGTATGTCATAAATCTGCAGTAAATAGAATAAAGTCCACGATTCAAAAAGGATTTAAGATCATGGTTATAATGAGAGGAGCCCCAGGCAGTGGAAAATCCTATCTGGCTAATGAAATTGTTCAATCCACCGTTGGTGGCGATTCATCGCAGTATATTTTTTGCACTGACAACTTCTTCCTGAGAAAAGGAAGAGGAGTTTACGAATTTGATCCGACCAAACTCTCAGATGCTCACGCTTTTAATCAACGGCAAGTTTTGAAGGCTGTTAATGATGGAAGAAGTCCAGTGATTATAGACAATACCAATTCTGAATTTTGGGAAATGAAACCTTACGTGAGCATGGCTGTGCAGTATGGTTATTTCATTGAAGTTCTTGAACCAGATACGCCTTGGGCCTACAATGTTGCTGAATTAACGAGGAGGAACAAGCATAACGTAACGAGGAAATCAATTGAGAGAATATTGGACAGATTCGAGCTAAATGTCACTCCTGAACTACTCGTGAAAGTATTCTCATTGAGTTATAATCCTTATAATGTGCCTCCTCAACCTTGTTTCCCCCTTCTATCGCCCTCGATCCAGAAACATGTATCTCCTAATTCAGATAAGGCTAAGAAATGCAAAAAGAAAAACAAACACGTCCTTGAAGCTGAACAAAAAATTGAAAAATACGTTCCTGTTAAAGTTTCGAGTGCAAAGGTTGTAGATGCTGTTACAAATCCTTATAACGAAAAATTAACAGCTTTACAACTTGCGCTGAAAACTTTTGGTGGGGATGATGAGGATTCGTCTCCGCAGGAAAACACACAAACTTTGATCGAGGACAAGTGGGAGGATGATGGAATTAGTTGGGAAGACGAGATGTTGAGTATAGAGATTAAAAATAAAACTTCTGAAGCTTTAAGGGAAACATTGAATGAGGAATCGTCTTGTATGGATAATAAGACGACTCCTGTTAATGAAACTAGTCTAAATTTGGGAGCGATTGGTTCTGAGAGGAAGAATAGCATAATTAGAGACATCACTGAGAAAGACTTTGAGGACGATAATGAGAATATTCTTGCCCAGTGCTGGGACTTTACTTTGTTACTGGATGGAAGGCAGATTCATAGCGTGGGGACTTTAATTGAAAATGGAAAGGAAGATGAAGAGAAAGGGATTGAAGATGCTCCTGAGAAATCAAAGAGTCCAAGTGAAGAATTGAAAGAGACTCAGAATAATTTTGATAAAGATTCACCAGATTCTGCAACGAAGTCTTCTAATACAGAATCTTTTGAACATATCGATTCCAATGGTGAAGACTTGTCGCTTGATATGAAGGATAATCAAGATATTTCTACAGATAGATTGGGAAATTCGACAGAATTAGTAGAACAGGAAAATGACCATGGAAATCCTAGTACCTCTACACAAGCAAAAGTTAGTTTTGGGTCGATAATGAAATTCATTAAAAAGTCTTTTTTAGGTGCTAATAACGAAGGGTCCAAAAAAAATCTCGAAGATGTAGCCCCCAAATCTTCCGAAACTATTAGGGATACGCTCACTGAAAAGTTACATTCCCCAATTAAGGAAAAAACTAATACAAATATGTTAGATTATGAAGTTGAAAATGTATTTGATTCAAATGATACTTTAAGCAAAAAATTATCAAGTAGTGTTCGCGAGTTTAGTGTTTCTAATTTGGTTTATGAAACTCAAAGCATCTTCGAAAGTGTTGAATCTTTGGAAAGGGAGGCAATAGATCAGAGTAACAATATTGATAATGTTGATCTTTATTCTTCAATGAGGGAAATTTCCTCTGACAATGAAACATTTTTGAGTGTCTCGTCTGAGCCGTCTGAAGACAAAGAAGAAAATTTGAATAAATCTGAATCAATTAAATTGAGTGGGACACTTGCAAGAGCAGTTTTATCTTTAGAGGAGAACGAAAAATTAATTCTTGAGGAAAAAGAACTAAAAAAATCTGAGACAAAGAATTTTGATATCAATTTGGAGACTAGTAGAAAGTACTTTGAAACCATTGACAATATTAATTCTATAACTTGGAAAGAATCACCTTTCCCAGCTTGTGAAATAGAAGTTCCAGTAAAAGTTGAGGAATCTTCAAATGCTGTGACGTCAGATTCTTCGACAAACACTAGTATTTATGATTTTAATGTTTTGTATGTTGGAGGTACGAGCGAACCTGAGTACACCCTTTTGAAAACAGTTAACAGAAGTATAAACGAAGGTTTGATTTTAAGTAATATAGAAACTCCACCTCCACGAAAATTAAAGCTTGATAAAAGTTCCATGACAAACGATGTAGATGTTTTATTAAAATTACCAAATACATCTGGAGAAATAGAAGAAACGGAAAAAGAAATGATCCAAGGATTGTTTGATATGTTTCCTCATATTCCAAAAGATTATGTGCTGGATGTTTATAAAAATTTATGCAAGGGCGACTCTCATTGGGCAATAGATGTCCTTTTGGATGGAGTTCCACCTGGAGGAATTTTAAACGTCCAACCACTTAAATCTCCGATTGCTGAGAACTCTTCTCAAAATTCTTCTCCATCTCGAAATAAGAGAGTAGAGAAATTGAAACAATCTTCTAGTTCAGATTCAAATGAAAGCGAGTCGAGTTCTCAGAATAAGAAAAAGGAGAAAAATCAAGTTTCAGAAGATAGTTTGGCTTTGAAGAAGTACCTTGAAGAAAAGGTGATGATTAATGAGGCTAGTTATCATCCACATATTTTGAGGGTGAAGAAGTGGAAAAATAGAGAACCGGATGTACCAACCGAGGAAATCATTGAGGCTCAAGCTCGAAGTAAAGATGTTATTCAATTTACTAGTGATTTGAGTTCGACTGAAGTAACAACTCCTGAATCTCCTACCAATTCTGATCAGAGTTCTTATAAAGAAAAAGAGGAAAGTGATGATGAGGACTCTTCGGAACCTGAAGAGACAATGGAATTGAATTTAGGTTGGGAATTTATTAAGAATTTGGAAAAGGAATTTGGAAATCCTAATTTTCAACTTCCTGATGGGCTCCTTCCGGTGATCAAGGTGAAAAAATCTGTGGGTGAGGAACTTCATGCCTTGTGGATGGAATCCTTGCAATTGCAAATGGATACTCTACAAGAACATTTAGATGCGATGATAGCAAAAGGTACAAATGAGGGTTGTCAATCAAGCCATTTTTCTACTAAGTCTAATTTCATTTTCTCTCTGTATTTGTACAACATTTAGCTCAAGTTAAATGGAAAAAACTAGTCATTTTACTCAAAGTAGCAATAAAAATTTTGCATTCTAAAGGAAATTTTAATCAAGAATATAAAATTTACGCTGATTTTTGAATTTTATAGATGCTGAATATGCAAAATCTCTGGAAGTCGAAGAAGCAAAAGCAATAAGCGACTCTGCTGTTCCAAACCTAAACGAAGTGATGGATATGGAATTGGCTTTAGCCATTTATAAAAATGATTTGGTAATTGTGATCAAAATTGCTTTTAGTATATTAATTAATTTAATATTTTTTAACTTATTTTTTTCTCATTTATTTTCATGCTCTAACTTTATTTATTATTTTGATTGTATTGTATTGTTTTTTAAGTTCTACTTACGTAAATTTCTTATTAACTCCAACAGAAGAAGCAAAAGATACGGGAAACACCGCTCGACATGGCATCTCGTTTAACTCGTCAAATGTTGAATGAAATGTTCCCTCATACTGATCCTGAAACATTAAGTGAAATTTTGAAAGCTCATAATGGTAATTTCAAAGAGACTGTCCAAGTTTTAGAAGCAAGTACCGGACGATCTTTTAGCTCGACCGACACTTTAAATAAACAAAACAGTCTGATGATGAAAGTAAAACAACAAAGTACCGCAAAAGAGGTAAATATTATTAAACCAATCAAGTTAAATTACCTAAAGAGAAAAATAACCAAATGAAAGGTAATTGCTGGTAATTGTAATTGAATTAATAAAATTGGATGAGAGAAACTAAAAACGTCGCCCTATACTTATATTTTAGAGTGATAAAATAGAAATTTAATAATAAATTGTTGATCCATATTTAGGAAGGAGATATTTTTAAAACGAAATCATCGCCAAATGTAGATTTGGATACGAGCAACGTGGATCAATTATCTTATGAGCATGCTTTACAAATAGCTCATGAATCTAGAGAGGAAGCAGCAAGGCAATTTTCATTAAGAAATGAAAATTTTAATAAAGCAGCATCAGCTTATAGAAAAGGAAATCCAGCTGTAGCGTCGTATTATTCTGAAATGGTAAGGATTCTTGATGTCAAGGTTAATTTCTACTTTGAACAAATTGTTATTAATGCATTGTTTAACTTATCTTTAATTTTTAAAATCTCCATAGGCTAAGTTACATTCTAAGAAGATGGAAAGTGCAAATGCAGCTGCAGCTAGTGCTTTTCTAGCTGCACAGACATATGATATATCTGAAGAAACTACATTAGATTTACACAATCTATTTGTTCCTGAAGCTTTGCAAGCATTAGAAATCTTTCTGGATCACCAACAAGCAGTTTTAAACAGGGGAAATAAAAAATCAGTGGAATTGTTTGTTATTACTGGTCGTGGTGCTCGGAGTAATAATAACAAAAGTAAGATTAAACCCGCTGTATCGCGAAGATTGATTAGTAGAAGTATTAGGTGAGTTGCATCTGAATTAAAAAGAAAATCATTATTAATTATTATAATTGAATTAATTGATTAATTTGAAATAATTTACCTTATTCTTTTCAGTTTTACGGAAGCAAATCCTGGGTGCTTAAAATTTAAGCTCCATCGAAATAATTTTGCTTCTACATAAATTTTATTTTTATGACAATACATATTTTTAAGCTAATGTAATCTGTCTAGAGATTCTATTGTTTCCACAAACTCTATTTTTATATTTATAAGGACGCATATTTGTAAATAAGACTACGTGCTTCGAATCCATAGAGAGAGGAAGATTTTAAAAGACAGGTACATCGAATTAACGTAGATTTTTCAAAATTCTGATTATCTATTAACTAACATTTTACGGAAGTATTTGAATATTAATTAATATTAATTATATACATACATACATACATACATACATACATACATACATACATACATA
>CAJFCO010012269.1:0-10458 GCA_904066015.1 Synergus gifuensis
AAATATATAAAAATATATTTATATTTTATATATAAAAGTATATAAATATATAAAAGTATATTAAAAGCGCGCTAATTTGGATTAGTAGTGAATGAATGAAAATCTATCTCTATAGTGAGGAATTTTACTCTTTGGGTTTACAAAAGGATACGACAATACATCATATGTGTCAATTTGAACCAACCCACGTTGACCTCCATCAGTATTTAGCATGACTTCGAAATTATTCCTCCCAAGGTCTCGTCGAAATATATTACTATATATAACCGAAAAGAAATAAAAAAACAAGTTTGATAGTGGGAGTTTTGCACGTTTATAGCTATTTTGGCGTGGGAGTGCGCGAGCCATATTCCCCCGCAACCCCCTTCACTCGTTCATTGATTACTTTACTTCAGGGTGCTTGCCTACCCACCACATATCTATACAAATACTCTTACAAATCCTAATACACACATACCATTCTCTCTCGTATCAGATATGACCCTGAGTAAAATTCTTTGAATTTGTGCCCGGAAAACTTTAATCGAAACGTGCCAGAATTCCTTCATAATCTAGTTTTCCTTTTCTTTATTATTATTATTTTTTTTAAAAAGTAAAGAAATAAATATTTCTTGTTCTCATTTTTGTTTAAAAATTCGAGAAAAAGATAGGATTAGAACTTTTTAAATCTAAATCTAATCTAATCTAATCTAATTATTTATTAATTATTAATTAATTTATTATTAATTAATTTTATTATTACTAATTTATTATTATTTTTATTGCTTCCTCATAGAGGAAGCTTTGTGGTGGTGACAAAATCCAGTTTCCTAAAAAAGGTTTTTTTCAACATATTTTAATGTCAATATATCTAACATGATGTCCTGAAAAATTGTCCGGATGTACGTGTGTGTGTGTGTGTGTGTGTCACGATCCAGCAATTTCTTGAAAACGCGTAGAGATAAATTGATGAAATTTTGCATAGTTATTTCATTATACACCTAGTTGAATTTCTTACAATGGTTTAACAAAATATTTAATTTTACAAGTTTTATGTACTTTTATAATTTTCTTAAAATTCATTTTTTCACTATAACTTCTCAAATAATCAGAATTCAAAGATGATGTAAGGAAAACGTAGATTCCTTGTGTCGAAACGAATCGATTGACCTATATTATTAATGCATTTCATTAAAAAATAACAAAGTTATGGTTAATTGTATTTTCAATAATTAATTTTTCGGATATAACTTCTCAAATAATCAAAATTTAATGTTGATGTAAAGAATACTTAATGCTTCCTCTATGAGGAAGCAAATCATATTTGCTTACAGGAAGCAAAGTGCTCAATGAATGAGCACAAAAGTTGATACAACTTCACAGCTAGTTATTAATTTATTTTTAATTTTTATTTTAATTTAATTTTATTATTTATTATTTATTATTTTATTATTTATTATTTATTATTATTTATTATTATTTATTATTATTATTTATTTATTATTATATTATTTATTATTCATTATTTATTATTTATTTATTATTTATTATTATTATTTATTATTATTTATTATATATTATTTATTATTTATTATTTATTTTATTTTTTTATTATTTATTTTATTTTATTTTTAATTGTAATTTTTATTATTAATTTATTTTTATTATTATTTTATTATTATCTAAATCTAATCTTTAATTTAATTTAATTAAATTAAATTAGAGCTTTGAATGCAAAATTTAACTAATTTACTTAAGGTTCTATCGACCTTAAGGAGCACATTCTCATCAGGGCACTCGCGCTTCGCGCTCGATATTTGATTTAAACCTCGCGCTCCGCGCTCGGCTCTGTTTAACAATATTTTTCACGATTAAAACGAAAACTACTCATCCTATTGAAAAATGGCCAAAGGAGAACTTGTAGATCTTTTTAAGCCGAATAATTATGTTTCTTATCATTTTCTCTGCATCTCGCGTTTTTTGGCTCAAAATTTGAATTTTCGATTTTTTAAGGAAATTCAAAAAGTTGTTATGCGGTTCCTATAGGGCGTTCAAAAAGAAACATTTTTCATCTTTAGACTTTTTTTCATATCGTGCGTTGTTTGGCTTCTAATTTATGTTTTCTTTAATTTTTTTGGATATTCAAAATGTTATAAGTCTTTCAATTTTTTTTTTATCCAAAAAAGTCATTAAGAAAAATTGTTCAACTTTTTGAGTACTACGAACGTACGTCATTAGAATTTTTAGATTAAAAAAAAAAGTGGTTTCAAAATTTTTCAGTGCTCCCACTTTTTGAATTTTTATCCAAAATGGCTGGCCAACGAACTTGACCTTCATTTTAGGACACTTAAAGAGTATACCAAGGGACAATCCAATCGGTCAATTCTTTCGAAAGTTATCGTGCTCACAAACTAAAAATCTACAGACACACAGACAGACAGACAGACAAACGCATTCGTAAAAACACGTTTTTCGAGTTCAGGGGGTCCCAAAACGTGGACATTTGACAAAAACTGGGGGGGTCAAATTTTACACAAATCTAATACCTTCTCTGATGAGAATGTAATAAAATTATAAAATCAAAAAAATCAAAACGAAATTATAAAGTGATTGGTAGTTTAAGATTGGATATTTTCCACCTGTAAGGAAAATAAAACTACTTGTTTTAATTGAGAAAGTTATTGTTGACACTGTTTGGAACGAAATTAAATATAGTTCTATTTGTGAGAAGGTAAATACTTGAACTTCGTTAGCAAGTGATTTATACCAGAATTAGTGTCATGACCTGTAGAACATAAGGCACTAATGACTCTAGATTGTAGCAATAAGTCCAGAATTAAAATCACTAGAACTAAAGAAGACGTCTAATTTAATTCTTCAGATATAAAATTAATTCCAATCATCTATTTTTTAGCTTCTCTTTTAAATACGATTTATAAATTTTTTTTTGAAATATCTCTTCAACATTCACTCAGTTTCAATCACTTTGAATTTCGGTTTTCAAATTTGACGATTTTTAAATAGAAAAAAAAAAAAAAAAATAATGAAGATATAAAATTTATGAAAATTTCTAAAAATTCCTAGAAACCTTTTGAAATTCCATGACAAACTTTAAAATCTCATCAAATTCCCAGAAAAATTTTTGAAATTTTACTGTAAGATTTAAAATCTCTTTATATATTTTATATCCCTTGAAAATATTACATAGAAATCTTATCAAATTTCACGAAATCCTTTAAAATTCTCACAAAATCATTTAAATATCAGAAAAATATCTCGAAATCACTTAAAATTATTAGAAATCTCATAAAATCCCTTAAAACCTCATAAAACTCTTACAAAGCTTTTAAAATCCCTTAAAATTTCACGAAATATCCTAAAATCTCATACAATTCTACAAAATCGTTTTAATATCCTAAAAATCTCTTGAATTTCGTAAAAATCGTTAAAAATGCACATAAAAACCTTCAAAATCATTAATCTCTTGAAATCCATGTTAAAATTAGTGAAAATCTCTAAAAATTTCTATAGAAACCTCTGGAAATTTCTCAACCCTTAAAATCTCTTAAAATCATTAAACATTTCATCAAATTCCATGAAATCCTTAAAAATATTTTATAAATAAAATAAAATATTTTATAAATAAATAAAAATCTTTTATAAATTAGAAATACTTTTTGAAAACCCTTAAAATTTGACGAAAACGAATCTCGTCAAATTCCATGAAATCTTTAGAAATTCCATAGAATCTTTTAAAAATCAGAAAAGTCTATTGAAATCCTTTAAAATTATTAGAAATCTTAAAAAATTTAATAAAATCTGTAAAAATGTGATAAAGTCTTTTAAAAATTAGAAAAATCTCTTGAAGTCTTTTAAAATTATTAGAAATCTCATTTGAATCCATCAGATCCATAAAAATTTCACAATATCTTTCAAAAATCAGAAAAGTTTCTTGAAATCCTTTAAAATGATTAAAAATCTCATAAAATTTAATAAAATCCTTAAAAATGCGATGTCTTGTAAAAATTATTAAAATCTCTTGAATTCTCTTAACATTTCTGGAAATTACATGATAAAATTTAAAATCCCTTAAAATCCTTTAAGATTATCAGAAACTTTTCGAAATTTCGAAATTCTACGACGAGATTTAAAATCTCGGAAACCTTTTTAAATCCCTTAAAATTCCACAAAAATTTTTTAAATCATAAATCTTTTGAAATCCACGTTAAAATTCATGAAAATCTCTAAAAATTCCTAGAAACGTCTTGAAATTCCTTAACATTTAAAATTTCTGTAAATTATTAAAAATTTCGCCAAATTCCATGAAATCCTTGTAAATTCCACAAAATGTTTTAAAAATCATAATAAGCTTTTGAAATTTCTCAATGAAATTCCCTATAAAGTTTTAAATTCCTTATTTAAATCCCACAAAAGACATATTTTAAAAAGTCATAAAAGTACCTTGAAGTCCGATTGAAATCTGATCAAAGTCGTGAAAAATTCTAAAAATTCTCAGAAACTTCTTGAAATTCTTTAAAGTTCTACGATAACATTTAAAATCCCATTATCTCCCATAAAATCTTTAAAAATTCCATAAAATTCCTAGATTTTCAATGTATTTCGAGTTTAGACTCGTGATAAAATTTGAAATTCCTTAAAATTCATTTAAATTATTTAAAATCCTCTAAAATACTTGAAATTGTCTGAAATCAATTTAAATCATTACAAATATCGTAAAATCTTTTTATTAAAAATGTATTAAAATCTTATGAAATCTTTTTAAATATCTTGAAATCCTTTAATTGTCTCTTCAAAATCTCTTCAAATTCTTTAAAATTAAACAATTAAAAATTTTTTAAATTCTTTAAAATCACTTGAAATCTCTTGAAATACCTTTCGACATTTTTAAAAATCACTTAAAATTGCTTTAGAATCTTTTAATGTAAATCTTTTCTAATCCCTATACAATTTAATTTATTGAAAATTCTTCTTTTTTAGTTTAAAATTCAACATTTCTATTTTTTGTTGTAAATTGAACTACTTTAATAAAAATCATCATTTTTTCGTAGAAAATTTTTACATTTAGCTGATAATCTATTTAAATCGATTTAATCGAGAAAAATTCATTTTTTTAGTTGAAAATTCAACTATTCCGTTGAAAATATACTTTTATCGTCAAAAAATGAAATATTTAGTTTAAAATTCATTTGTTTTATTGAAAATAATCCCAATTTTGAGATATTTTTACATTATTTAAAAACCACTTTTATTTTAAAAAGTACCCCACGATCAACAAAAAAGTATCCTATATACCCTCCTTTTTTCTCAAAGGGACTGTGAAACCTGAATCAGGCATAATGAAGAATAAGGAAAAAGTAAAAAAAATAATAATAATAAAGAAGAAATAGAATCACTTTTGACCTTTTCTAAAATACGACTAGGGCTAATATCGATCTCCCAAACCAAACCTCCACGAGATAAATGAAAGAAAGATATAGGCTGTTATTCGCCTTTAATATATATAGAAATAGACTCTTGAACAGCCAAAAAAATCAATGATTTCTGCAATATATCCACTCGTGCACATCCGATTAAACAAAAATAATGGTGCTTTCGTTAGTCAGAGGCTGCTGCAGGCTCGAGAGTACAATTTAGATGAAATCTGTTTTTCATTTCAGAAGAGTGTTTTCCAGGGAACGAGATTATGAATGTTCCATAAAGTTGCAGATTCTAAAAGAAAAAAAAATCAATTAGAATTATTAACATATCTACAATTCTACATATCATACTTTATAAATTAATTTGATTATCTTTCTATATTATTCTATATATTCTATTTATATATATAGCTAGTAAAAAAATTAATTGAGAATTTTTAATTCTTCAAATATAAAATATTATAATTCTTTATCTAATTTCAGAAATTTGGTGAAATTCTTTTAAATTTCGTAAATTCACTTGATATTTCTTAAAATTACATAAAATTACTCAAAGTCCCATAAAGTCTCATTAACTCTCTTAACATTTCTGAAAATCCACTGAAATTTTGTAAAATCTATTGGATCCATTCAAAGTCTTTAAAATTATTTAATATCGCATAAAACACCGTAAAATCTCTTAGAATTAGTTAAAATTCCATAAAATATATTTTAATAATAATAAAATATAATAATAATAATAAAATATATTTAATTTAATAAAATATATTAAATAATAATAAAATATATTTTAATAAAATATATTTTAATTTTAAAATTCTATGAAATTTCATGAAATCTCTTAAAATTCCTGACAATCCCATGAAATCTCGTAAAATTCTCATACAATATCTTAAAATCCCTTGAAAATCCTTCTTTGGTGAAATTGCTTAAAATTACTTAAAATTACTCAAAATCTCACAAAGTCTCATTATATCTCTCAAAATTACTCAAAATTCCATGAAATTTCGTTAAATTCTTTAAAATTCTTGAAAATCCAATATAATCTCACCAAATCCTTTAAATTTTCTGGAAATAAATGTTCTTCAAATTACTTAATATCTCTTAAAATATATTAAAGTTGCTTAAAATTACTTAGAATCTCCCAAAATATCATCAAATCCCATAAAATTACTTAAAATCCAATGAAATTCCTGAACATCCAATGAAATCTCGTAAATTCTTTGAAATCCCTTAAGTCTTTAAAATAACTTAATATCCTATAAAACATTGTAAAATCCCTGAAAATTACTTAAAATTCCATGTAATTTCGTAAAATCCTTTAAAATTTCATAAAATTCCTCGAAATACCGTGAAATCATTTAATATTTCTAAAATCTCAATCAATTTCGTAAAGCCCTTTTAACTTCCTTAACTTTTTTCAAGATTCCGTAAAATCTCATTAAATCTCTTAAAATATCTTAAAATTCAATGAAATTTCGTAAAATGCCTAAAACCTTCTCAAATTACTTAAAATTCCATAAAATATATAGTCAAATTCCTTAAAATTACTTTATAATCCTTTAAAATCTCATGACTTTTCCCAAAAAAATGTGGGATTGGAAAAATTAAGGAATTTAAAAAGTATGCAAATTAATTTATAGATTTTAATTTTTGAAATATGAAAATTTGTAATACCTACTGTAATTTTAGGAATCTCAATAAATTTGTAAAATTCTTTTAAATTCCTTAAAATTTCTTATTCCTTATAATTCCATGAAATTTCGTTAAATTCTTTAAAATTCTTAAAAATCCAATATAATCTCACCAAATCCTTTAATATTTCTGGAAATATGTAAATGTTCTTCAAATTACTTATTATCTCATAAAATATTTTAAAGTTGCTTAAAATTACTTAGAATCACCAAAAATATCATTAAATCCCATAAAATTACTTAAAATCTCATGAAATCCCCTGACGTTACTGAAAATCCAATGAAATCTCGTAAATCCCTTAAAATCCCTTAAGTCGTTAAAATAACTTAATATCTTATGAAACATTGTAAAATCTCTGAAAATTACTTAAAGTTCCATGCAATTTCTTAAAATTCTTTAAAATTTCCCATAAATATCCCATAAATATCCCAAATTTCCCATACAATATCTTAAAAGCTCTTTAACATGCTTTAAAATCTGGTGAAATTCCTTAAAATTATTTAAAATTACTCAAAATCCCATGATGTCTCATTATACCTCTTAAAATCACACAAAATTCCATGAAATTTCGTTAAATTCTTTAAAATTCTTGAAAATCCAATATAATCTCACCAAATCCTTAAAAATTTCTGGAAATAAATGTTCTTCAAATTACTTAATATCTTATAAAATATTTTAAAGTTGCTTAAAATTACTTAGAATGTCCCAAAATATCATCAAATCCCATAAAATTACTTGAAATTCCATGAAATCCCTTGAAATTCCTGAAAATCCAAAGAAATCTCGTAAATCCCTTGAAATCCCTTAAGTCGTTAAAATAACTTAATATCCTGTGAAACATTCTAAAATCTCTGAAAATTACTTAAAATTCCATGGAATTTCGTAAAATCCTTTAAAATCTCATAATTTTTCTCAAAAATGTGGGATTGGAAAAATTAACAGATTTCAAAAGTATGCAAAATAATTCAGAGATTTGAATTTTTGAAATATAAAAATTTGTAACTCCTGGTCTAATTTTAGGAATTTCACTAAATTTGTAAAATCCTTTTAAATTCCTTAAAATTATTCAAAGCCCCATTAAATCCCTTTTAAACCTACAAAATATCTAAAATCCAATGAAATCTTGTGAAATCTCTTCAAATACCTTTAAAGTTTTTAAAATCACTTAAAATTCATTGGATTGTTAGATATTTTGAGGGTTTTAATGGGATTTAATGGGACGTTGAATAATTGTAATGAATTTAAAAGGATTTTACAAATTTATTGAGATTCCTAAAATCGGACTAGGAATTACAAATTTTTATATTTCAAAAATTAAAATCTCTGAATTATTTTTCAAACTTTTGAAATCCCTTAATTTTTCCAATCCTACATTTTTTTGCGAAAAATTGTGAGATTTTAAAGGATTATAAAATAATTTTAAGGAATTTGACTATGTATTTTGTGGAATTTTAAGTAATTTGAGAAACTTTTTGACATTTTACGAAATTACATGGAATTTTAAATAATTTTGAGAGATTTTACAATGTTACGTAGGATATTCAGTTATTTTAACGACTTAAGGTATTTCAAGGGATTTACGAGATTTCATTGGATTTTCAGGAATTTCAAGGTATTTCGTGGGATTTTAAGTAATTTTAAGCAACTTTCAGATATTTTATGAGATATTAAGTAATCTGAATAACATCTATTTTCAGAAATTTTAAAGGATTTGGTGAAAATATATTAGATTTTAAAGATTTTAAAAAAATTTAACGAAATTACATGGAATTTTAAGTAATTTTCAGAGATTTCACAATATTTCGTAGGATATTGAGTTATTTTAACTACTTAAGGTATTTCAAGGGATTCACGAGATTTCATTGGATTTTCAGGAATTTCAAGGGATTTCATGGGATTTCATGGGATTTTAAATAATTTTAAGCAACTTTCAAATATTTTTTGAGATATTAAGTAATCTGAAGAACATTTATTTCCAGAAATTTAAAATTATTTTTGTTGAGATTATATTGAATGTTAAAGAATTTTAAAGAATTTAACGAAATTTCATGGAATTTTGAGTAATTTTAAGACATATACTGTGATTTTATGAGATTTTGAGTAATTTTAAGGAATTTCACCAGATTTTGAAGGTTGTTAAAGGGATTTTAAGATATGTTGTGGAATTTTAAGTGATTTTAAAAACTTTAAAGATTTTTAAAGATATTTCACAGAATTTCATTGGATTTTTAGGTATTTTTAGGATTTTAATGAGATTTAATGGGACGTTGAATAATATTTTACGGAATTTAAAATGATTTTACAAATTTATTAAGATTCCTAAAATTAGACTAGTAATATAGTTAAATCTTTTAAAATTTCTCAAAATCCCATGATCAGTTAAAATTGCTAAAAATCCAATGAAAAATTAAGGGATTTCAAAAGTATGGAAAATAATTTAGAGATTTTAATTTTTGAAATATAAAAATTTGTAATTCTTAGTCGAATTTTAGGAATCTCAATAAATTTATAAAATCCTTTTCAATTCCTTAAAATTATTCAAAGTCCCATTAAATCCCATTTAAAACTTCAAAATATCTAAAAATCCAATGAAATTTTGTGAAATCCCTTGAAATACCTTAAAATTTTTAAAAATCACTTATAATTCTACAACATATTTATCGTTAAATCTTTTAAGATTTCTCAAAATCCCATGATCTCTTAAAATTGCTAAAAATCTAATGAAATTTCGTAAAATCCCTTGAATCTCTCAAAAGTCCATAAAACAATTTAGTATCCCTTAAAATATCTGAAAATCCAATAAAACTTCGTGAAAATCCTTGAAACAGCTTTAAATATTCTAAAATTACTTAAAATTACACAAACTATCGTTAAATTCTTTAAAATTATTTAAAATCCCATGCAATCTCGATGAATACTTTGAATTACCTGAAAATCCAATGAAAACTCTTTATTAGATTTTTATATTCTTTAAATTTCTTTAGATTCTATAAAACCCCAATAACTGGTAAAATCCATTAAAATTTCTAAAAATCAGAATAAATTTCATAAAATTCCTTGAAATACCATGAAATCCTTTAATATTTCTAAAATTTCAATAAATTCTGTAAAATTCGTATTCTCTGTCTTAATAGTCTTTTTGAAAACGAAAATAGTCTGAAGATTGTTTTTAAATTCGATACATTCATACAATTCACACAGTTTCTAAACCAATCAGATTTCCGACAATAATGTGTTCGATATATTTGGTAACATCACTTTTTTAAGATAGGATAATATATAATATAATATATATAATAATTTTATATTACACACACACACACACACACACACAATATTATAATAA
>CAJFCO010012326.1:0-10399 GCA_904066015.1 Synergus gifuensis
AAAAAACGGAGGTCAGACTTGGATTCAGCACAGAAAACTACCATGGAAATGATATATCTCGACCCAACCCGACATAGGTCATATTTTGTTGTCCAGTGTAATTACTAAAAGGAAAAAAGTCTAAATATAATATAAAATTAAATATTCACTTAACAATTTGTCATTTTAAAAACAGCTCGAGTTGGATTTCAACATAAGTAAACCATATAAAATTTCGCTCCTGCCTGATAGATGGCCTGTAATCAAGTTGGTTTTACTTGAACAAGTAGAAGCTGTCGCTTCAAAAATCGCGAAAAGTAAAAAAAAACATCATCGATAAAGTTGACGATTTATCATTAATAAAAATATTGAGAACATTAAACAAAGGTAATAAAAAAAATTCAATAATAAATTTTTATTTTAAAATATATTAACATATCTAGAGTTCTGCGAAATAAAATAATACTACTTAGATTGACAATACTAGAATATTCCTATGAAATTTATTTTCAGATTCTCAAGATGCAGCCATTCTACACCTACTTCAACTTTTAAAAGCGAAAAGAAACTTTGTATTATTTCTTTAATAAAATGTAATATTTAATATTCAATAATTAATATAATTATTACTTTTATTATTATTATTATTATTATTAATGTTAATAATTAATAAACTCTTGTTTTTTAATTTTTAATTAGAGCGTATTCGACTTTTTTTTATTACAAAAATTTTTTTTAAGTGTATTTTCCTTTCACTCTACCAGACTCCACCAAATGAACATATTTAAAATTTTAGGGTCATCTGTAATGACTAATTGCTGATTAATAAGGGTAGGAAAATTTAATTGACGCGGCACTAACCAACCCTGAACATATATGTAGCAGATATGTAGGTAACATAACATATTTAAGCGATTTTGTACAATATATTGATTTAAAAATTCCCGCGTCACCCGCGATTATCGATATACGCCGCGTCACCATCTGTGTTTGACCAATAAGGAATCGGGTCCACGCATTTCAGCGTTACACTTTTCGATATTCCATACGTATGATCTTTTTCTCCAATAATAAATAATAAAATACCTATTGTTCGTCATTGAAACTATTACAATGATTTTGTGCGAAGCGTGTAAATTATATTTTGAAAATAACAATACCTTTGTTCGACACGTAAGTCTATCCCATCGCGAATTAAAAGTTTTTAAATGTTCAGAATCACAGTCTTGTAAGTCTTTCAAATTATTATAATCTTTCATCCGACATAGGCGCGAAACACATCGAGATGAAGGTGATGTATTTACTGCGACAAAATTGGATTATAATCTATCGTCATCTTCGTTACTTGAAACTTTTGATTCCGCGTCTGAAATTGATGAAAATGTTTCGTTTCCTCTTCGAGAAGATTCGTCCGATTCTTCTAATAGTGAATCTCTTTCAGAACAAGATTTACTGTGGAATGATGACAATTGTACATTTTGCTGGCAAATTGTACCAAACTCCGAATACAGCAACAACAACAGTAAATACTTTCATCGAAGAAACTTCTGACTTGTTGGAGTCAGTTTTAAGTTCAGTGAAAAACGAAGTATACAATCACTTAAAACGTCTCGGTTCTAATGAACAGAATTAAAGTGAAATAAAAGAAGTATTTAAAAAATTTGCCACGCCGTTTGAAAATATGAAAACAGAAAAACAACGTTTCTCCAAATTTACGAGCAATGATACTTTTATTGTACCGGTTAATTATAAAATTGGTGAAAGAACTGAATTTAAATCTATGACTACTAGAAGTACTCGTGAACAGATTTCGGTCGTAGCCCAATTTATTCCTGTAAGGTATGTTTTTAAAAAATTCTTTGAATTACCTCAAATTTATAAAAAAAATAGATTATATTAACTCTCTAAATTCCGGCAACCAAATTATATCAAATATAATACAAAGTCCATTTTGGAAAAGAAAGTGTGCTCGTTTTGGAGAAAAAATTGTACTTCCACTTTTAATGTATTTCGATGATTATGAAAACAACAATCCTGTCGGTAGCCATAAAGGTCTGTCTATATGTGCTTAAGTATACTTAAGCATACCATGGCTGCCACCAGAGTATCAATCAAAAATAGAGAATATTTTCTTGTTTATTCTTTTTAATACGCTCGATCGAACAGTTTTTAAAAACTCCATAATTTTTGAAAAAGTGGTTCAAGAATTAAAAGTTCTTCAAGAGGAAGTCATAACTATTAATACTGTTGATGGCAAAAGACAAATATACTTTGTTTTATCACTAATTGTAGGTGACAATCTTGGTCTTCATTCTATTCTTGGCTTTAACGAAAGCTTTCGATCCGATAAATTCTGCCGGTTTTGTTTAACTGAATATAAAAACATTAATACCATTTTTAAAGAAAGTGATTGCATACTTAGTGATACTTTAAACTATAATAAATCATTATCCGAAAATGAAGCTCCTTCAGGTATAAAAGAAGTTTGTGTTTTCAATCAAATCCCAGGATTTCATCTAACAAATAATCCTGCAGTCGACGTTATGCATGATTTCTTCGAGGGGATTTGTCGATATGATGTTGCAAATTTATTGCACTACTTTATTTACGTTCGTCAATATTTAGCATTGGAACATTTAAACTATAAAATACAAGCTTTTCATAATGGACCGAAAAATAACACAAAGCATCATTTTGTCATCTGCAGAGATGTTAAATCTAGTTCAAAATCTAAATCTCATTATTGGACTTTGCGTACACGCAACAGTGAACATTGGAAATTGTTTATATCTTTGCAAGATATTATAAACATTTTACGTAGTACAAATATCACGATTGATACTCCAAATATTCTGGAATTAAAAATTGCGGAATATTTGGTGATGTTAAACGAACTATTTCCAAATAAAATTAAAGCAAAACACCAATTAGCGGTGCATTACATGTCTGTAATGAGACAAGTTAGTCCTCTCTGGAACATATGGGTGATTCCATATCATATTTTCAAATGTAAAATAAAATCGCTTCGAATATTTTTAAATATTAAAAATATTTTTTTATGTTATTATATTTTTTTATTTCTTTATTTTTTTATTATTATTTTTTTTTCGCGTTTTAGATACAAAACAAATAGACACGTATTGCAAACGTGTCTATGCAAACTTTTCAAGTTACAAGTGTTTGAACAGCTGGAGTAGAAAAAATTTAATATTTTTTTAAATCTTCCAATTCGTAAACCATTTCCTATGAAACAGTGAAATTTTCAGGTAAAGTTCACGATTACCTACACTTTGCAAATAGCGATGAATGAAAAAATTATTCCTTTTTTTTGTTTAAGAAATTATAATCGGGATCGTTTATCACTATATGGAGGGAAAGAGGAACTGGAACTGCCGCAGGAGGGGTCACAAGCAACACCACTGTATAAAATAGAACAATTTGTTTTATTACCAGTAACAAAGAATAAGAGGCTCCTGCCCAGTATAGCAGCAACAACATAATATAAAGCGCTCCGGCGCAACCAAGATAAAAACCAACGAACGGCGTGGACTCAGCACACTCTCAATAAAGATGCGGCTCTAACGCTTGTCAAGGAGAAAGAGAGCGAGGTGGCCAAATTACGATTCGCAGCACTGCTCCTCGACGGTTCGCGCCCCCGCCCCTAGGCCTGTACGTAGGCAAACCAAGTAATAGCCATGTTACACCCCCCCCCTATGTGGGAATTTGGGTCCATGACCGAAATTTCTTCTAATAGCGCTAGCTCCGTCTCATAATCCAAAGCTTCTACCAACTTTGCATCTACTTCCCTTTCAGAGCTTCTTATATCCCATCTTCTCTTCCTACTTGACTTAATCTCTATCTTAATTATTTCTTGAAACTTTAAATTAATTTTTTCCCAATACGCTCTTACATATTTACTTTTATCGTGGCTGGGACCCGTAAGATTTTGCCTATACCTATACGGCCTATCGTTACAAAAACTATCGTGAAACATATACAATTCTTTTGGTATTAGCTTTTTACAAAATTGGCAGTTCTTTGCCCATACTCCAATTGTTTGCCGATATTCTCGCATACGTTTTCTCGGCTCCTAAGTTGCCTGCCTGTACATTGTCATGGTTTTCCAATAAAGCCTGCTTCCTTAACCTTCTAGGAATTAATAGTTTCCACGGATTGGAATCTGGTAATAATTTCGATTTAAGAGGGTCTGGTCTATAAAAGTACAACTGAGAATCCCTTATTCTCCAATTCTCATTTTCCTTAAGATGCTTTAATACCTGCCTAACCTTGGCATTGTACCAATCATCAGTCTCATCTGTTAGGTTCTCGAGCGTTTTTTCTACGCATGTCGCTAAAGCGCTGGCTAACGGTTTTTCGATTTTGTTTTTCTTCGAGAGTGCATTCGGCACGTGATTCGAACTACCTTTCCGATAGACTACTTCGTAATCGTACTCCAGCAGTTCTAGAGCCCATCTAGCTACTCGACCTGTTGGCTTCTTCATGTTATGAAGCCATTTCAAAGCTTGGTGATTAGTCAATACCCTGAAATGAAAGCCCTCTAAATAAGGTCTAAATTTTCTTATCGCCCAAATAACTGCTAAACACTCTAGTTCCGTTGCCGAATACCTAATTTCCGGTCCGTTTAGGCCCTTACTCGCGTAAGCGACTAGGTGATTTTCTCCGTCCTTAACCTGTGTTAAAACTGCTCCTAACCCTGTCGTACTCGCGTCAGTTTCCAACTGGAACGGTAATGTAAAGTCTGAGTGCTTCAAGATCGGATCCGACGTTAATCCTTAACAATCTGTTAAATGGTTCTACTGTTTTCGCGAAACTTTGTATGAATTTACGATACCAATTCGCCATACCTATTAATCTTTGCAATTGCTTAACGTTTTTTGGCGCTGGGTATTCCAGAATTGGTTTAATTTTCTCCTCATCTATTTTTATACCTTTCTCGTTTATTTTCAAACCTAAGTACCTCACTTCCGAAGAACAAAATTCACACTTTTCTGGGCTAATTGTTAATCCTGCTTTATTTACCCTATCCAATACTATTCCTAAGTATTTTAGATGCTCGTCGAAACTATCAGTCGCGATAATTATATCGTCTGAGTAGCAAAATAACTGCGGTTTCAATTCGGGTGTTATTATTTTGTCCATTAGTCTCTGGAAAATTGCGGGAGCATTTGTCAATCCAAAAGGCATTCTTCTGATTTGATAAATTCCCTTTCCAGGGACTATGAATGCAGTTAGAGGCTTGGACTCTTCCTCTAAGGGTATTTGCATATACGCTAACTTCATACCTACCTTAGATATATACTTCGCGACTTTAAGAGCATCTTTAATCTCGTCCATTAGTGGTATCGAGTATCCATCTTTCTTAGTTACGCTATTAATTTTTCGGAAATCTAAACAAAACCTATATTTCCCATTTTGTCTTCTAATCATTACTATTGGATTCGACCATTCTGAGCTCACGGGTTCTATTATTCCCTGCTCTAACATTTTATCCACTTCCTCGCATATCGCTTCTTTAATTTTCGGGCTAACCTGATAAAATCTTTACCTAATATGTTTGTGCCCTTGCACGTCTATCCTATGTTTTGCTAAATGCGTTGCCCTATGTTCTTTTCCTACTTCAGGTTTGATTTTCTTTTTTAAAAATTCTTCCAACCTTCGCTGTTCGTTCTCATTTAATTCACAAATTCCTGACACTTTTTCGTCGGTTCTCCCTTTTATCTTTCTATCTTTTCTGCTTTTTATTTTTACAGTTTCCTTTTTTACATTCTTTTTCCTATTATCTTTCCTAAGTATGGCCCTATCTTTAAATTGTTGCCAACTACTCTCACTTTCGCTTTCTATTATCCTGTTCATCTTTCTATTCTTTGCCAAATTTATTTCCATTAATTTTAGCAGTTCCTTTTGCCTTACACGCGACCTTTCCCTTTCGTCACTGTCTATCTCCCTTAGTTTACTAAGACATTCAAACCGATTACTAATTGGAATTTGGGGTACTTTTAGGGTGGATTTTTGGGTTTTCCCATTCAGAGTTTGGGCTCTCTCTGCTGCTATTGATAAGCTGGGATCTATTTTTTTCCCCGATTCCTGTTCGGTTGTTCTGTCTCTCTTTAAACTAACCTTGCTCCAGAATTTTATCTTTGGCTTAGGCTGTGGATTGAGTGACTCTTTATTTAGACTGTCGATTTTAATTGGCTCTGGGGGGGCTATTGGCTGAGACTTCATCTTGAATTTAATCAAAGGGTTGTCTGGTAACTACCAGACTTCTTTGTCGTAATCAAGTGTCATTCCCAATCCTTTAATCATATATGTACCTAGTATGCCTGTTGATTTTAATTCGGGAACTATTCTGACTAAAAGTCTTTTCTTCACCTTTCCTATCTCTATCGGGATCGAAACTTGACCTGTTATTTCTACTTCTTCCCCATTCGCAACTATTAGGGTTCGCGAAGCGGGTTCTGATAATAATATCCTTGATTTTTCTATTTTTTCCTTTAGTTCTCTACCTACATATGTGGGTGTCGTACCTATGTTTACCAATAAATTAAATAATTTTTCCTCCTTTGCCGTTATTTTCTGAATTTAAGTTTTCGGGCGGTCTGGCTCAGGTAGTTTATTACCCTTCGCCCGCCCCTCTAGTTTCCCGAATTTTGATACCTGTAACGGCAATCTCTTGTAATGTGACCAGGTTTGTCACACTAACTAATTTTCTAATCTCTGTGACGTATGATCAAAAATCTTGGTTCTCTCTTTAATTACAAAATTTTATTTTCTGATGAGTTTCTTCTACGAATCTCTCATCTAGGTATGCTTTTCTAAAACTCGACAGGAAATCATCTAAGCTACGCCACGATCTTTTATTTACCAAAAACCAATCTTTCGCTTCGTCTTTTAATAACGTATCCATGTTTTCTAAAACATCGCGATCATCTATGTTATATCCCGTTTTAAACCTAATAATGACTTCTAAAAATTGTGCAGAGCTGTCAATTTTATTGTTAAAGAATTTAAATGGCCAACCAGACATTATTTGGAATTGTATTTGTACCATACCATATGGGAAATACGTGGCTGGGATTTTATCCCGCCGTTGGGGTGGTTCACCTTCTTGTCTATCATTTATTTCGTCTCGCATAGTTAAAGATCTACGCGCTGACCTTTCTGTTGCGTACGAAATACGAGATCTATTTATGCTCGACCTATCCATGTATGGTTATCTATCTTCCCTGTCCAGATTCTGTGTTGTTTCCGTAAAATATCTTGATTCCACCTTTTCTCAACGCGGATTTCTTATTTCGGTTCCATCCTCGTTAAATTCAATTAATCGAACCGATTGCCTATCCTCTTTCACCGCGTATGGATTATTTTCCTTTATTCTTAAATATTCATTTTCTAATTTATTAAAATAATAATCCATCGCGTCTTTCGCTGCTCGCATTTCCTCTAAGTCTTCGTGGGTTACTGTGTCTTTATCTTTTATTCGGGAATAAATTTTCTTTAGGTTGTCTGTTACGGTGTCTCTTGCGGTGTTAGAGTCTAGGCATCTCTCTTGCCTTGTCCTGTCAGAGTCTCTTTCCACCGGTCTCTAAGTATCTGTAAGAGTTTAAGTTGATATTAGGGTTTTAGGTTTTGTTCCTAGTTCCTTAATTTCGTTTGGGTCTGGGAGTCCTGCATAGTTCGGTTCAAGTATTCGTCTCTTAGTAATCCTCCCTGTTTCTAAACGCTCCAAGTAACAAGTCCTCTTCCTTAAGAGTGAAACGATTTCCTACTCCCGAAGTTTTATTTCGCCACCAACCTCTACCTCGCGAACTAAATAAATTATTTGCTTGAGGAATTCCTGTATTTGTCGGTGTTTCTAACCTTTCAACTTCTCTAACTAATTCCTCTAGCTCATCACCTGTCACTTGATTTGCTTCTCTACGTTCAGTTTCCGCCATTTTGCTTTTCCCCTTACCGGATCTGAGAACCATTACCCCTGACGCTATTTTAATCTCGACATTCGTTTACACTCTAATTCGATTTTATTTTATTTGCCACCCGGTAGGCAAAATTTTCTAAAATTTTATTCGAATATTATTTCGACACTCAGGTAACCGAATTTTTGGTCGAAATTGTCGAGGGACGTTTATTTTGGGAGATACCGCTCGGACCACCACTTTGCGGTGCATTACGCGTCTGTAATGAGACAAGTTAGTCCTCTCTGGAACATATCGGTGATACCATATCATATTTACAACTGTAAAATAAAATCGCCTCGAATATTTTTAAATATTAAAAATATTTTTTTGTTATATTTTTTTAATATTCTTTTTTTATTTCTTTATTTTTTTTATTATTATTTTTTTTCGCGTTTTAGATACAAAACAAGTAGACACGTATTGCAAACGTGTCTATGCAAACTTTTCAAGTAAAAAGTAAACATCTGGAGTAGAAAAAATTAAGTATTTTTTTAAATCTTCCAGTTCGTAAACTAGAGGAGAGTACCGTAATATGAGATACCAACTCTGTTTGGTGTGATTACCGGAATTCTATGGACTGAATTTAAAAGTAATATAGGTCATTTTAAAGGGAATTTAGTTTACCATAAGATTCTGAAATGAAAAATTTTATTAAATTTTTTTTTCCTGAAAATTCATAAAATGTACAAAAAGTGCTTTTTCCAAACTCGTAAAACTATTCTCATAATATGAGACACCCCAGGAAGTCGCTAATAAAATGTAAAATAAAGTATTATTTTTAATGAAAAACTTTATTCTATGTTTCCGAAGTATAATTTACATTTACATTTACATTTCTCCATGTTTTCAAATTCTAAAGAAAAAAAAATCAAATTAAAACATACTTTCTGTAACTTTGGAGCACTTATGAATGTCTATTTTTATCCATTCCATAGTACGAATTTAAAAATCCCCTCTAGTCCGTCAACCCCACCTACCTAGATACACATAAAAACAATTATAGAATTGCGTATAAACCGTTCCTGCAATTAAAATTAGTATTTTTCCTTTTTTCTGAAAGTACATAACCTCTAAAGTCTAGCAGCGCTGACGCTGGTCTCTTTCGCATGGGTGTATCTCATATCATGAGAACCACACTGTGCAACTACACACTTACTATGCCTAACCTCTACAATGAAAAACTTGAACTATATCGATATTTCCTACTTTGTTATTGAATCCCTATCCCCTCAGGCAGACTTTACTGATAAATAATTATTTAATACATAATAAATAGGATTTAAATATTTACCTTCAAGAACTCGACCAGCACCGATTTTACAAAAAGTTCGCCCAGAATCTTTTGAAGCACAATAAAAAAATGAATTTACCATAAAATTACTTTTTCTTCAAGACCTAAAAGTTAGTGATAGAACGAATAAAGTGTGTTTCTTAGTTTAGCTAAAACCCCGCTCTCATATTACGAGGATATCTAATATTCGAGTACTCTCCTCTATTTCCTATGAAACAATGAAATTTTCAGGTAAAGCTGACGATTACCTATACTTTGGGAATAGCGATGAATGAAATAATTATTCCTTTTTTTTGGTTAAGAAATTATAATCGGGATCGTTTATCACTAAATGGAGGGAAAGGGGAACTGGAACTGCCGTAGGAGGGGTCACAAGCAACACCACTGTATAAAATAGAACAATTTGGTTTATTACCAGTAACAAAGAGTAAGAGGCTCCTGCGCAGTATCGCAGCAAAAATATAATGTAAAGTGCTCCAGTGCAACCAAGATCAAAACCAACGAACGGCGTGGACTCAGCACACTCTCGAGAAAGATGCGGCTCGGATGCTTGTCACGGAGAAAGAGATCGAGGTGGCCAAACGACGATTCGCAGCACCGCTGCTCGCCGGTTCGCGCCCCCGCCCCTACGCCTGTACGTAGGCAAACCAAGTAACAGCCATGTTACAATATATGCAATTGTTTTAAATAAATGGCATTTACAGAAAATGGACATCTTAAAAATCGTTTTTTCAAGGATTAAAATATTCGTTATAATTTTGAGAATATCTCATAAAAATTTTAGAGTGGACCATTTGATACTTTTTATTAGACAGATAGTTGTTTACAGTCAGGTCAGCTTCAAGCGCTTGATAACGCACCGTCTACTGTGAGTGTACGCCGTCGCGCTGTAAGTGTACCCGACTGTAAAGAACTAGCTGTTTATTAAAAAGTATCCAACGGTCCACTTTGACATTTTTATGAAATATTCTCAAAACTATAACGAATATTTTAATCCTGGAAGGTACGATTTTTAAGATGTACATTTTCCGTAAATGCCATTTATTTAAAAAAATTGCATATTTCCTATATTAAAAAAAGGAATAATATTTTTGTTAAAAATACATTTAATTGATGATAATATTTGTGCATGTGTTTGGGTGTGTGTGTCACG
>CAJFCO010012518.1:0-12731 GCA_904066015.1 Synergus gifuensis
GTTCAAAATGACACTAGCAAGGTCAAAATTATCTCCATATTTGCAGAAAATTCTTCACCTTTTCCCTATCTCAATATTCAACTAAAATTATCGTGAAAAAGTGTGATTAAAATTTGCAATCTTGAGCTAGCCTTGTCCCATTCTTGCCTTCATAAAGGTAGTAGAAAGGTCGGAAACTAAGTCCAACTCTGCAGACTAAATTCAGGTTTTATTATAGAGGATGCACTCTACTTAAAGGCTTAAAAGGAATTGTCTTCGCTCGGTCCTTAGGTGTGACCAATCTCAGCATAATTATAAGAGGGGGGAGGACTCATCTGATCATACACTTAAACATACATGACACTTATGCACCTACAATATATATGCCAATATACAGGGTGTCCGGGTACTCAAAATACATATTTATATTTTCTGATTCCTTGTGAAAAACTGAATTGAAAATGATCAATAAAAAAATTTGATTAAGTGCATAATTAAGAAATTGCAGTATAGCAATTCAACTTCTAAAAACAAATACGTTTGTTGTATTTTTACACGTAACATTTTAGCGATCCTGCTAGGATTGTCTCAAAACGACCAGTTTTTACGAAAACAAGTGAAGGTCAAACTTGAGCAATCTCTTTTCGAATCAAGGAAAAGGAACTCCGGACTCTATCCACGGAAGAGCCCAATAAACAGAGAAATCGAGTAAATCTTTTGGTAAAATTGGTAGTTGAATTGAGTGGACACCATACGACGTAAACCAAAGGAGAGAAAGACTCTTTTTGAGAAAATTTTTTCCGGTGCGCAATATACTGCGGTAACATCCTAGGGCAAATGCCCTGAAGAAGAAGCCAAGGTCCATCGAGAAGATACGTCTCCCGACATCGCCACTACCGCTGATCGAGGCTTCGAGGCAGCACTTACAGGACTACGGACGAAGAAATAAAAATAAAGTAAGAATATATTTAATTTTAATAAAAAGAAAGAGTTGTAAAGATTCTCAAAGATTATGTCCTCCTTAGATTTGTGAAACATTTACGTATTTCCACGGAAAAACGGTGAGGCAAAATCTTTGAAGATTCTGTTAGGCTTGCGATGGTACACACGCTTATGGTGCTCCCTGGCCTCCGTTTTCCTCAATAAAACAAAAAATCACTCCGAACTTCACCTTGGAACATTGTAGTAGAACGATCTTCCAAGTGAGGAGTTTAAACCAACAAAAACATTGTTTGTAATCATAAGCGCGATTCGGGTTTAATAGATATAAAAGAAAACTGGCGTTTAGTGTATACCGGAATCAGGAAAATAAGTATATCTCACAAGATAGCGACAGTGACTCCTTCCTTACTGACGCTACAGATTTTTAAGATTTCCCTCCCCCTACCGCAATCATGTCTCGACCATCATCTCCCGATTCATTAACCACTGATCAAATGCTCCAAAAAATCTTATCAGAAGTCGGAAATCTGAAAATAAATGTGAAAACTCCGGCTGAAGAAAACAATAGTAGGTTGGTAGAAATAGCAACGTTGCTAACACCTTTAGCTAACGTTATAATGTTAGCTAAAGCTGTCGGAATGAAAGTCACGGATGACGATAAGAACATATCGTCTGATGGAGAGGACAAAGAAGATGATTTCAATGAAGAAGAGGAACCTAATCCTGAACATGAAACCATGGCACCGATGAGGCCGCCTCAAGGACAGACGGAAATAACCCAAAATTTTAGCGTCAGATTTCGAGGAATAATGAATGAACTGAAATATGCGGTTCAATTAAAGCAACGAGGGCCGATGACAAGGAAAATTGCATTGGATATTGAGGAAACGGAATGCTTAATGAAATATATGGTGAACCTGAAACGAAAAATAGGCCTCCAAGTGAAGGCACAAAAACCAGAAAATATTAGCGAAGCCCAAAATATGGCTAGGGAAATGGAAACGTGGCTCAAAGAAAGCCAACCGAGACCACAAGCCAAAATTCCAATATCTTATCAGCCTAAGCGAGAATTTAGGCCTCAATGTATGCAGGCTCGAACCTCAGCAAACACTGCGCCAAAGGTACCCAATCAAAATGTACCTCTAAGTGACAGAGCAAAAATGAAGTGCCACAAGTGTGGTAATTTTGCCAATCAATGCATCACGAAGTCCCAAAATTTTCAAATAGGCCGAAATCAGACAAGACCCCCTCAGCCGATCCGTTACACCCGAGAAGAAGAAGAATACTTCGAGTCGCAAGAAATGACTCAAGAAGAAATTCAAGACCACGAAAATTATCTAGAAAATGCTCAATATCAAACATTAGCGGAAGACTTCAATCAATTAGAGGAAAATACCGACATGGAGAATTATACAACTTACTAGTGGACTCTGGTGCATCAATAAACCTAATAAACGAAGAACACGTACCGGAAGGACTTGAGAAGAAAAAATGTATAAAGAAATTCGTCATGGGAAAAGACAAATATTGTTCGACAGAGGCAGTACAGATACCTTTTTTGATGAAAGAACACCGATTTCATATCATCGATAACGATTTCTCTCTACCTGAAGCAGGAATAATTGGACTTCCATTTCTACAAATACCTGATGGAATCTACACAATTAAAGATAAAAAATTAACAATTCCCATATTTAACTACGAATCAAAGCCTATTCTAGTACCTGAAAAAATTAATTTTGAAAGAGTGAAAAGCATACAATCTCGAGACGAGATTAAAAAGGAAGAAGGGAGTGATTACATCCAAGGTAATGTTGAAAGAATACTTAAGTTAAAAGAAATATCAAGGTTAAAGCACATAGAACCCAACATGAGAGAAAAAATCGAGAAAATCCTTGCAAAATTTAATGAAGTTTTTACTTTAGAAGGAGACCCATTACCTTATACAAAATTAACATAACATATTATTACACTAAATACAGGAAAAACGGTCAACTTATGATCTCATAAACTTCCTGAAAAACATAAACAATTTGCCTTAGATCAAGCAGACGAATTATTAGAAAAAGGAATAATTAGACCATCCTAATCACCCTTCAACCCTTCACCCGACCAAGATGCTTATCGTTTACCAAACATAGATGACATTTTAGATCAGCTTGGGTAATCCGAATTCTTTTCAGCGTTCGACATGAGTGCAGGGTTTCACAAAATTCATATGAACGAGGAATCAAAAATATATAAAGCATTCTCAACAACCAGAGGACATTATGAGTACAACATGCCATTTGGACTAAAAAATTCTCCAGCGACATTCCAGCGTCTTATGGATAATGCATTTAGTGGTTTGATAGGTAAAGAGTGTTTCGTCTATATTGACGACATAGTCATTTTTGGAAAAACACTGTAAGAACATAACGAAAATCTGATAAAGGTATTGGAACGAATAAAAGAACTCGGATTGAAACTTGAACCAACGAAATGTGAGTATCTCCGCCCTGAATTAAAATATTTAGGCCTCTTAATCACAGCTGACGGAGTCAAGACAAATCAAGTTAAAACCGAAGCGGTAAGAAATTTTAAAATTCCCGTAAACGTAAAGGAAGTTCAATCATTCCTTGGGTTGGCTGGGTATTATAGAAAGTTCATAAAGAACTTTTCTAGTATCGCAAGACCCCTTACTAGGCTGACTCAAACAGAAACCATATTTGACTGGACCTCAAAGTGTCAGGAAAGTTTTGACCAGCTAAAAAATTCCATATGTTGTGCACCCGTGTTAAAATTTTCAAATGTCAAAGAAACCTTTACACTCATCACCGATGCCTCAAATAAAGGACTAGGGGCAATCTTGTCACAAAATAGACATCCATGTTTGTTCATATCAAGAACCCTAAACAAAGGCGAAGAAAGTTATACTACGAGCGAAAAAGAATTATTAGCAATCATCTGGGCAGTCAAATGACCCAAACAATATTTATTAGGTAAACCTTTCGTTATACAGACAGATCAGAAAGCTTTAATTTGGCTACATAATGTAGAAGATCCTAGTTCAAGACTTTTAAGGTGGAAACTACGTCTTGAAGAATATAAATATAAAGTGCAATACGTAAAAGGAAAAGAGAATAAAGCAGCGGATTCTCTTTCTAGGCTATTCCCGATAAATGAAAGTGATATCATAGATAAAGAGCTTGGAGAATCAAACACAGAGACTGAATCAAACCCCGACGTAAGAAACACAGACACAGATGAGCTAACTGATTCAGATAATGAATCTAATCCTACTCAAGATATCTTTGAAAATTATCAAGAATGGAAGAAAGATCCTGTAACAAACGAAAGAGTCAAAATTAAACCGAACGCAATAGGAAAATTCTGGAAATCTATAGAAAAGGACAAGATGCCCAAATATAACCAAGAAGACTGGTTAAGATACTTAGGGTGGGTCATTGATGAATTCTAGAAAAACAGATTAATTATTGTTAGATTATTATTTGGAGATCCGACGTTCACACCTTTGGAAAAAGAAGAAATTAAAGAAATGGTGGAATATCTATCTGACTATTACCCCGATTTAAGTTTTCACCTGTGTTTTAATAAAACAAGGGAATTGAATACGAAAGAGAAAGAAAGTATAATAAGAGAAACTCATGGAGACCATTTAGGGGAAAACAACACGATCAACAAAGCCAGGGCTCAAGAAGAATGGATAGGAATGGATGAGGAAATTAAAAAATTCGTGATGTCGTGTCCTATTTGCCAATTGCAGAAAACCACAAGAATAACTAATCAGGCTGCAGGTATTATACCAGCTGTTCCCCTAAATCCAAACGAAAACATATCAATGGACATCTTTGGACCATTGCCAGAAACAAAAAAGGGTAACAAGTATATACTTAGTATCCAGGATAGGCTAACAAGATATACTCTTCTTCTGCCTATGAAAAATGAAACGTCAGAAAGTATTTTAGAGAATCTAATTGAGCATAACATTTACATTTTTGGTGCACCTCAAGTAATTTTAACGGACCAGGGACAAAACTTTCTTTCCGAACTTGTACAGCAGTTCGAAGAATTATTCAAAATTAAGCGTGTAAAAACTACATCCTTTCACCCACAATCGAATGGTAGCATAGAAAGGATGCATTCAACCCTAAAGAATTTAATTAAAACATCAATGGAAGAAAACAACAATGAATGGGACGAAAATATGATGATAAATTTTGCAATCAACACTACACGAAACGAAACAACAGGGGTAACACCATTTGAAATGACTTTTGGTCGAGATCCTAACCTGCATTCAACCTTATCAAGGTCGCCGACCCTCACTTATGACCACCTTATCAAAAAATGGAAAATACGTCATGAGAAATATTTGGAAAAGGCCAAACAAAGAATCCAAGTTCAACAGGAAAATTCAAGAAAAAGAATAGCGGAAAATATAGTAAAAATACACCCAGTATATGAAATTGGAGACTTAGTCAAATAAAAAAATAACACCATGGCCAACAAACTAGAACCCAGTTGGAAAGGCCCTGGGATAATTGTACAAATATTTGATAACAATAATATTAAAAGTAAGGCAAAAAATAGAAACTTTAGAATACATATTGATCAAGTAATGCCCTATTATGTTGCAGAAAATGAAAGTTGCTCTAATGATGTTCTTAGCCTTAGCTACCACGGGGGCTAACTTCACAACGACACCCTTAAATGGAAATGTGTTCATCGAAGACTTGGAAAAGGTACACTTATTTAATGAAGAATGGAAACTTGTAATTGGAATCAATCTAACGAAAACAGAAGACAGAATCTGGGCCATCGAAAAAACTCTAGAGTTAGCTCAAACTGCTTGTAGTAACATTTGCACACCTAAATATGAACTACAGATTACTTGTGGAAGATACAAGAGATTACAAAATCGTATTGTTATATTACGTAAACTATTAGGTAAACAAAGATCAAAAAGAGGACTAGCCAACTTTATTGGAGATATTTCAAAAACCCTTTTTGGAACATTAAGTGAATCTGATTTAAACCAAATAAACAATGAATTTGACAAAATTTATAATGATAATCGACAAATCGCTTCCGTACTTACTAATCACATTAAAATTTTCAAATTACTATTGGATTCAGCTTCCGCAGATTATAAATCTTTAAAAGGTAGGGTGAATTCAGAAGAAGAAATAGCTAGATACTTGAGCAGAGGGATAAGCTCTAACACTAGAGATGGCTTCATAAACACTAAATTAATCTTGGCAAGAATTTTTATTGATGAACTTAATGAAGATGTAAATACAGCCATAAATACAATCCACGACGGTAAACATGGAATATTCCATCCATAAATTTTAACCCCTGCGATTTTGAAAGAGGTCATACATGAATTCGAAGAGAAACATCATACGAGATATCACTTTGACAATTCACAAGAAAGTTACCAACATATAATTGATATCAGCGAATTGAAGGTAGCCGTGATCCAAGGATTATTTACTTATATATTATACATCCCGGTATTACAAAAGACAGGAGGACAATTAAAACATATATTTCCAATTCCTGAAAAAATTCAAAGTGCATTCCTAGCTATTATACCAGATCATACCCTTCTTATATCCTATAGAGACTCCTACGTACCTACATACAGCAGTACAATAGAGACATGTAAAAGAATATCTAAATATTTAATCTGCAGAAAGAGCCAACCAAATATAAGGTTAATCGAAACTGAATCATGCGACGCTAATCTCAAAAGATACGCCGACAATAAGTGTAATCATTCTCAATATCTTTTGCATAAAGAAGAAACAATTATACCAGTAAGGAGCGGATACCTAATTATACCAACGGCCAGATTCGAATTTGACATTACTTGTGAAGGTAGAATAGAACATATGGAGATAAGTGAAAACGTACTACTATCCGGTAGTGAATGTACGTTATATACCGATAATGTTAAACTAGAATTAGCTAAAACTTTAGAACTTAATAAAATCTATATTATGTAACATGGCTGTTACTTAGGTTGCCTGCGTTGAGGCGTAGGGGCGGGGGCACGAGCCGGCGAGCAACAGTGCTGTGAGTCGTCTATCGGCCACCTCGCTCTCTCTTGCTTTGATTAGCGTAGCGAACGGACGTTTCGCAATTCAGTCAGCTGCTCTCTTGTGTCGCCTAGCTGAGTTGTCAAGTTCGCGGTTAGAGTTCTGAGCCCTTCAGTGATCTCACGGATATTGTTCGTTTTTGGCAGAAGCCACCTTTTTGTAGTAAGAGGTAAATAAACCATACTCTTTATTATAGTTAAAATGTGGTGTTGTGATTTCGACTCCTCCCTGGAAAGTTCCCTTTCCCCATCCTTTATTTAATGATAATCGATACCTATGCCACAATTAAATATAGAAGAACTCCGACAAGCACGTGTTAGTTTAGACGACACAGAAAATATGATAGCTAGGATCGCAACGCATAGGCGAACGAAAACTTGGAAGGAAACCGGCCTAGAATGGTTTCAATACTTAGGATGCACTGCGATAGCACGAATAGTCACATATACTTTACACAGAATAGGTATTATTAGTTGTATTGCACCCTACTGTGGCATACCACAAGCGGTAGCTAGAGCAGCGATTGAGGAATGGGCTCAACGGCTACATGAGAGGCGATGGAACGAAACAAAGGAGCTAGTGCATTCGAAGAAGTATCAACACATCATATTCAAGGAGATCAAACTACCTGTTGAATATGGAAAGAAGGCAGGTGAAGATCGTGGTGGAGGTATTAACTGGACACTGTCACCTGAATAAACACCTACACACAATGGGATTTGAAGTCGAACCTCGTTGTCGTAGATGCGGATACTTTGAGGAAACAGCGCATCACATACTAGGTGAATGTGATGCGCTTGCTATACTTAGAGAAAGATATCTTGGGGACTACTTTCTAAGCCCGGAAGAATTTTATGATATCTCTTATGGAGCATTATTTGCATTCATGGCAAAAACTTCACTATTAGGCGATGTTTAATGGAATGGGCATAGTACAATAGGTTTTACCGCAGTGCTATGGAGCATTAGTTTGCCCTGCCCGATTAATAATAATAATAATAATAATAATAATAATAATAATAATAGTTGTATTGCGAAATGTATGCCCCCAATTTGATTCGAAATCCGAAAAAAGAAATGTCCTATTTTTTTTTTAATTATGATTTTAACACGTGCCGGTTTTGACTTGAATTTTCCCATATAAATTGCATGAAAAAAATCACTTTTTTGACTTTTTGGAACATATTATCAACATTTGTTTATTAATTTTTAATCATTTAAACAAATTCCTTTTAAATATTTTTTTTAAATACGTTTTTTTTATAAAAATTATTATTAATGGTATAATGGAATATTTATTAACAATGTTTAATTAATTTTATATTATTTAAAAAAATGAAATTGTTTAATTAATTTTTTATCGAAAATTCTTTTTTTATTAAGGATTATTACCATTGATTTAATTGAATATTTATTAACATTGAAATATTAGTTTTTATTTGTTTAAATAAATTCTATTTGTTTAAAAATTTTTTTTCTAAAAATTCAAATTATTTGCAGTTTGTTATCGTTAGTATCATTAAATGATGTAATTTTATTTTCCATTAATTATCATGTAACCTTCATTATTTAACAAATCATAATTTTTGTCAATAAATTTAATTTGCTTAAACGATGCTAATTGGTTTAAACAATTCTTTTTCCAGATATTATATTAAATCAGGTTTTATATGATCTGACTGGCAGTTTGTTATTTTATGGAGGTTTACAATAAAATTAGCAGTAATCTTTCCACCAAAGATATTAGTATTAGTATCTTTGTTTCCACCTTTGTATAATTTTATAACTTTCCTTCTGGTTTGCAAACGGAGGGAAAAACATTTGAAAATATAATATTTGAAAATAAATCTATGTCACGTAACGATAAAAATTTTATAATTCCTCGAATTATTGGATAAAAACTTTTTTTCAACGAATGGTAATTATTTAAAAAATTAAATATTAGGTAATCAATGTTTTTAACTATTTTAGTGGACCAGGAGGAATAGTTTTTGTAAAAAAAAAATTTCACAAAAATTGGTTAAACAAATGGAATTTTTTTAGGCAGTTAAAAATTATTTATCATTGTTAATATCTAAATATTCCAATAAATTAATGGTAATAATCCTTAATAAAAAATTAAGAATTTTCGTAAAAAATTATTTAAACATATTTAATTAGTTTAAGCAATTGAAAATTAATTAACTAATGTTAATCAATATGCCATTACATCATTAGTAATAATTTTTTAAAAGAAAAACGTATTTTCGAAAAAGAAATTATTTAGACAAACCGAAATTTTTTAAATAATTAAAAATTAATTAACCAATGTTTATAAATATTCCACTAGCTTAGCTTTATAAAGGTATATCAGCTTTTTTAAAATCTTCATCCAGTGAGATTTTATAGCCAAAAAACAAAACATGGTTCAAACCAACCGATTCTCCCCTTTATTTATATATATGAAGCAGGCATGAGCAATACGATCATACATCAAATAGAAAGAGATAGAAATTTGGAGATAGAAAGAGATAGACCTTTTCTATCTCTTCCAAGTATCCATTTGCTATCTCTCCTTTATTAACTTATTAACTTTATTAACAATATTTTATACATACATATTATTCTAATCATACCTCTAACGTATATAACGCTGAAAAATCCGCATCTACAGGGATACGAACCCGCGCGCATCGAGTTTGCTGTCCAACGCTTAGTACACTGATCTAGCGAACGACTTAGGAATTATGCGGTAAAAATCAATATCACTCTTCCACGCTTATCTCTTTGAATCTCCTATTTCCTATTCCATTTTATCTATTGTCTATCCCCGTGTATTTCTTTTTATCTCCACCTCAATGCACATCAACGCCTATCTCATTCAATCTCCACTTCTCTATCTCTTTCTATCTTTTATCTATCCCCGTCTACCTCTTTCTATCTCTTTGCCAATCACTTTCTATCTCTTTGCCAATAACTTTCTTTCTCCTTTTCAATCTAAATTCGCTTTTATCTCTTTTATCTACAGTTCTCTATTCCTTTCTCTCTCCATTTCAATTCACATCCACGCTCATCTTTTTGAATCTCCTCTTTTCTATCCTTTTCTAAATCCTTTTCTATCCTTTTTCTAAATAAATTTTCTAAATAAATTAAAATAGAAAGAGTATTGGAGAAAAGAGAAAGACATTCAAGAAGATAAGTTTAGAAATAGGCTGGGACAGAAATCAGGGGATTGAAACACATAGCAGTAAATGTCGATTGACAAGGAAATAGAAAGAGATAGATTAGAATACGGGAGAGATTGAAAGGTATAGAAAGGTGGAGCTTGGACATTTTGAGAGAGAAAAAGAAAAAGATTTGAGCGAATTTTGATTGATAACAAGATAGAAAGGTCTAGACGATAATAGGAGAGAGATAGATAGGGATAAAGAAGTGGGCATTAAATGAGATAAGAGCAAATTGTGATAAGGACCGAGATATAAAGGGATAGAGAACTGGAGATTAGAAGAGATAAAAGCGAATTGAGATTGAAAAGGAGATAGAAATGTATAAACACGTATATAGAGAAAATAAAAAGAGATAGAGAAGTGGGAATTGAAAGAGATAGGAGAGAACGGTGATTGACAAGGAGATAGAAAGAGATAGAAGGACATGGACAGAAGATAAAAAAGAGATAGAGAAGTGGAGATTGAAAGAGATAGACGTTGATGTGGATTCAGATGGAGATAGAAAGAGATAGGCGGAGATAGACGAGAAATAGAAAGGGATAGAAAAGAGGAGATTCAAAGAGATAAGCGTGGTGTGGATTGATTTGGAGATAGAAAGAGATAGACGGGGATAGACGAGAGATAGAAAGGGATAAACAATCTTTATCTCTTTCTATCTTTGAGATAGAAGGAGATAGAAAGGGATAGGATTTCCATCTCTTTACATCCAACAGGGTAGTCACTTCACCTGTATATATGGAAACGTGAAAGTCTTAATGCGTACTCACCTCAGGCGGTGTTGCCATATTTTGTGAGGTATGATCGTATCGCTCATGCCTGCTTCATATATGGGGCATAATTCCTCAAGTGTACCAATCTCAGAATTTGACTTTGTCTGATCGAACTCAAGCTTGATAAAGTATGGTCCTACTAAGTAAAACTAGAGTAGAAAGATTTTTTCGATTGGATAAAAATTGACCGAAATGGGAAAGGGGGAATTTTTCGAATTTTTTCGATTTTGTGATGTTTCATGCTAATTCGAAGGTACTAAGCTCCTTTCCTATGGAATATAATAAAAAAATTTTTCCCACATGTTTTTGAAAGCTTTTTTCCTGATCTATCGAATGCTTACAACCATTTTTTAAAAAATTTAAAATTTGACCGATTTTTTCAAAAATAAAAATATTTTTAACTTTTTTAGGAAAACGGCATTTTTTTGTCTCAAAATAAAGCTTAAGTCTTTATCTTTCTATGCTGTAAAATTCAACTTGCCGTTTTTTGTTGTTATAGAGAAATTAAATAAAGAGAATTGCGTGGAGCGAGAGGCCCAGCTGACTAGCGTTTTTTGATTTTGTGCTGGTAGACCGTAAAGCTGGTAGGTGCTAAACTCCTTTCCTATGGAATATACAAAATTCTGTCCTATATGTTTTTAACAAATTTTTTCCTGGTCTATCGAATAGTTATAACCATTTTTTAAAAAATTGAAAATTTTACTGATCTTTTTGAAAATCAAAAATATTTTTGACTTTTTTTGAAAAACGACCGTTTTTTTTTACATTCTCATCAGAGGAAGTATTAGATTTGTGTAAAATTTAACCCCCCCCACAGTCTTTGTCAAATGTTCACGTTTTGGGACCCCCTGAACCCGAAAAACATGTTTTTACGAATGTGTCTGTGTGTCTGTGTGTCTGTCTGTCCGTCTGTCTAGATGTTTAGTTTGTGAGCACGATAACTTTCGAAAGAATTTACCGATTGGATTTGCCTCTGGTATACGCTTTTAGTGACCCAAAATGAAGGTCAAGTTCGTTGGCCAGACATTTTTGATAAAAATTCAAAAAGTTGGAGTGTTTTGAAAATTTTTGAAACAAATTTTTTTTTAATTTACAAATTCTATGCACGGATGTTCGTAGCACTCAAAAATTCGAACAATTTTTCTTAATGACTTTTTTGGATAAAAAAAAATTGAAAGACTTATAACATTATGAAAATCCAAAAAAATGAAAGGAAACTTAAATTAGAAGCCAAACAACGCACGATATGAAAAAAAATCTAAAGATGAAAAATGTTTCTTTTTGAACGCCCTTGTGACGTCACGTCACTTATTATAATAAATTATTAACATTGTACTCATCTTAAGAAATAAGAATCTGAGCATCTGATTATAATTGATCCGATACCTTGTCAGAGGGTCAAAGAACTCGAAGGTTGAACCATCAGCTCTCCCCAGAAGCAATCAACAAATTGAAATCATTGTCTAACCCTTCAGGTTGTTTCCAAACTTATCTTCAAACTTTTGTTAATAAACAAGCTTCGATCTGTTTTTCACGTAACAAGAGATTACACGTGTTCTTCGCCATTGGTCACCGGACGCTAAAAACCAAGTGCGTCACCATGGACCCTAAGGTATCCAAACCTTTTATGACCTTCGCCCCTTCAAAAAAGTCCTATAAGAAGGAAGGTATCCGCGGCTTTAGTCAGTCTTCGTCGTGGCTATCAACTCGTCAGTCGTCGTCTTCGT
>CAJFCO010013188.1:0-18120 GCA_904066015.1 Synergus gifuensis
ACGGAAATTGTCCGGTACGTAATAGTCCGATTCATTTGTGGAGCCACCTTTAGGGTTTCCAAGTATGTCTTGACGGGTTTTGCGATATGTGGCCGAGCATTGTCATGTTGCAGGATAACTTTGTCGTGTCTCTCTTGGTACTGTGGCCGTTCCTCCTTCAATGCACGGTTCAAACGCATCAATTGCGTTCGATACCGGTCCTCTGTGAAGGTTTCACTCGGTTTCAACAGCTCATAATACACCACTTTCTTCCACCGCCATGCCGCTCCTCAACATCAAAATCACCACTCTTAAAGCGTTTAAACCACTCTTGACACGGACTTTCACTAAGAGCAGCCTCACTGTAAACACTTGAGAGCTAGTTGGAATTCATCTTATTACCAAATTTAGAGAAAAATTTTAGAGATTTGAGTTTCGAGTGGTATTTACAAATACCTGGCGCTCTTGGCAATAAGATTCTTGATTTTCGGGAATTAAGTTGGGTGACAGATGTTGAGGCGGTACTCGAAAACGGAGGAGTCTCTATAATTTGAGATTGCCGTCATAGAGTTCAATATTTTCGAAAAATGATCATTTTCGTAAAGAAGAAGATAATAGAATTTTCACAGAGACTTTAGATTTTATCAGAAATGATTGGTACAGCCTGGATGTGTTTATGGGCGTGTTATGATAAAAACCTATGTCCTGAAGTCTACAAAAATATCAGTCGGGCAGAGAGTTCATTATTTTTGAAAAATTATAGTTTTCCTAACGGAGAAGATTGAAAAATATTAACAGAGTTTTTGCATATTATCAGAAATGATTGGTAATGACTTAGATTTATTCGAATAATTGTATTATTTTTAAAAACTGAGATAGAAAAATATTTACAGTCTTTCCAATTTTCTAGAATTGATTTCTAATGCGTGGGTGGGTTTTATGGAGTGTTAGGGGTAAATTATATAGCCAAAGGTTCCTTAGAAAAAATCATAAACACAATAACTTTGCATTTTGTGGAAATAGCTTTTTTTTGATAATTATAAATTTGGAAAAAATCTTCACCAAATCTTCTTTAGCTGTATGTAAATTAAAAAATTTTTTTTTATCTATTTTATCAATCATTGTTTTCATTTGAACATATTTTTCTTCCATTGTTTTCTTTTTTTATATATTTTTTTAGATAATATTTATTTGTTATGTTTTTAAAATAATTTATTATAACTTATTAAGAATTATTACTCCTACATATGTTTGAATGCTTCTTCTATTTTGAATATGGTGCCAGAAGTCCCTTTAAACCGATTCAGTGAACGATCGATATACCAAGCGGCGCTGATTGTATTGTTTGTGTTTTTATAATAGGATAAATAGATAGACCGCCTGAAGTTTTCCGACCGGCAATCGTACATCTTCGAGTTTTCAAATTCAGAAGAGGAGAAGTTGGTGCGCGCGCAATCATTACGGCCTCCTACTCTTTTCACACGGACATAGACCTTTCATTGTGTGCGAGTACGTCTCGTTTCCAATCTGTGACCACTGACGCCACCCTCAAATTGAATATGAAAATGATTACGTGCTTAGAGTTTGAAAATTCTCGAGAATTTAAAATCGGATAATATTACCGAGAATATTACCGCGAATATAACAAAAAATGAGAACTTCTCGAGAATTTAACTTTTTTAAATATTTTCAATAATTTATAACAATTAATGTATAGTTGAAATTGATAACTTTACTTTATGGAATAATTTCATAATTTAATACGCTGCGAAATAAAGAATAAATAAATTAAATAAATAAATTAAAATAACATTTTAAAAAAATAGAATTAGAGCTAATTTACCTACAAAGTGTTAAAAATAGCTTACTGAATTTGTCAGGAATATACAATATATTTTAAAATAAAAATAAATAATAATGAAATAATATTTATTATATTAATATTTATAATAATATTATTATTATTATATTTTTTGAATAATGAAAATTATCGAAAATCGATGAAAGTAAAATTGGGCCTGTAATATTATCGTTTCTACGTCTACCATAAATTACCGTTACCATTTTAATATTACTTCTTTAAAACATTATACGTGATATTGAAAAGTTATGTTTTGAAGAAAAAAGAATGAAGACACTCTTATAAGGACTGGGCTTGTGTAAATCGAAGGTAATTTCCAAACTGATGGGTTAAATTTTTTTTCCGAAGAAAATTCCTAATTTTTCCAGGAATATTGGCAAGTTTTCCGAAAAGTTAGGAAATTCATCCAGAAATTAAAAGCTTAATTAAATCTTCGAAAATTTATAGATGTCTGAAAACATTTTGGAGCGTATTTGAGAAATGATTACGAAACGATTATGAAAAAAAATTTTTTAGAAAACATTGTCTATGAGACGTAAAAATTAATAATTGGTAGAGTCTAGTGGAATTAACAATAAGTCATAATTAAGTCTATCACATACATTATTTACAATAAAAATAGTCTACTAGATCACCATCACAATATATATTAAAGTTGATTGTGTGATTGTACTTAAATGTTTGAAAAGTAATAATTTTGAGAAAATTTCGTAAGTGCGTGTGTACGTGTCAAGTTAATAATACTTATTTTGTGATCACATGGTTCTATCATCGATATCTTACAAGATAGTTTATCAAATTTAATCGTAGTAATATTTGTAGTTGCCATTTATACATATAAAATTGGTCGTAATTTTTATCGCTGTAGTATAATTACCATTTATATAAAATTGGTTGTAATGCTTATCATAGAAATTTTATAACAGTAATTTTTATCGCAGTAATTTTTATCGCAGTACCGGTACTTAAAAGATGATATTATGATGATATTATGATACTCGTAATGATATTCATTACGAGTGAGAAAAAGACTCGATGCGTCGATAATTTAGAGTTTAAATTTAAACTTTTGAAAACTAAAAAGATTAGCACGTTCGAAGAATGTTAGATGTAATTTACAGCAAGGTCTAAATTTGATTGTGAATTTAAATTAGTTTACAAAAGTGATAAGAAAAATTTTGAGAGTACATTGATCTAATATTTAAGAAGCAGTGTACAACAAGTTATGTTTAGATTGGTGAAGCGAAATGCACCACTCTTTTACGCGTTTGATGCGAAAGGAGAGATAGGTTCACACATGAAGTGGGAATTACATCACCTCCGGCTGGAAGAATGTGCTCGACGTCGTCACGAGCAACGTGAGCAGGCTTGAGATTCTTGACAGAAACTTGACGAGAAGTGCCATTAACATCGATCTCAAAAACTCGATCGGTTGTCCGATTTAATATTTTATGCAGACCGGTGTACGGTGGTTCAAGAGATTTCTTAACGTGATTAAGGCTCATGTAGGGGGTAATCTAACCTAGTTAACTCACATGAAAAAATAGATTCCAAATGCTGGATGACTGAAAAGATATCGGGGGAAATTTTTTTTCCTCCTGGAAGATGAAATCCATACTTGAGGGGGAAAGTCCCTCAAAACCGTCAACACTCGCGATGAATATTATTAAAACACTCAAAAAACAAACTTTAAGGCTGATGGAATTTGAAAAACTTTAATGTAGAGAAACTCGAATTCCAGGGGCGCAACTAGTACGGGGTTCTGGGTGTCAGAACACTCAGACAGTAATTCGAGTATACCATACTTGAAATATGCGTGGGTGTCCAAATTATTAGACGGATAATACAATTCCACACTAAACGCACTTTTTTAGGGTTTGCAATCCGTTTTTTTTCTTTTTTTTCATTTAGTTTTAATGTGTAGGGTGGCTCCCGACACCCACTGTTTTGAGACCCTTGTTGCGCGCCTGTCGAATTCTGCCAACTTTTCACTAAGATTTGGTATTGGGTTTTTGAAGGGAGATAAGGGCAAATTGATCGATTTTTGGTAGCAAACTGTGGGAAAAAAAGGTGTAGAAGATTTTAAGACTCACCAGTTTTTCGATAAATATATTAGGCGATAGAGGTGAATAAATATGCGCCGATAATGGCGGATATTTTAACAGCACCACAAGAAAATAATAGATTAATAGATAGTCAGCTGAGAATTGATACAGTGCTGACCTCACTCGGCGATAGTTTTGGCGGGAATGATTTGAATTGCAATAAGAAAGATCGCAGTAATCTTATATCGTTTGATCCTCCTCATATTTATTATAAGAAAAAATGAATTCCTACCTTTAGTAACAATTATACAATGCATTTATATTACTAAAATCATTTGAACTTGTTAATAATCGAATAAATCTTTAAAATCGGAGATTATCTTTCCTCTTGTAATTCAAATCATTCCCGCCAAAACTATCGCCGAGTGAGGTCAGCACTGTATCAATTCGCAGCTGACTATCTATTAATCTATTATTTTCTTGTTGTGCTGTCAACATATTCTCCATTATCGGCGCATATTTATTCACCTCCATCGCCTAATATGTTCATTTTATCGAAAAACTGGTGAGTCTTAAAATGTTCTACACCTTTTCTTCCCACAGTGTGCTACCAAAAATCCATCAATTTGCCCTTCTCTCCCTTCAAAAAGCCAATACCAAATCCTAGTGATAACATTAGTATCTTTCCACAGATTTTGACAGTTTTTGACAGATTGTTGTCAATTTTTTCTTTCAAATTAATAATAAAAATCGAATATCGAACTTCAAGTTTAGAGCATTGAATATTAAACAGAAACGTAGAAAGGCACATATGTATTAAGAAAGCATGGGCATTGAATGTAGAAAAGAACATAGAAAGGCAAGTAGTGCGACGACGGCCGCGAAGCGACCGTCAGTGGCACTAGTGCAGTAATAAAGTTAAATTTGTTAAATTAAAAATTTAAATTAAATTATTATAAATTATTATATCATTATTATTATATTATTATTATTATTATTATAAATTGAAATTAAATTTTTTAAATTTAAAGTTCCAAAAAAAAACCAATGAACATAGAGTGCGCCTCGGAAAATCAAGCAAAATCCAATGCACGGGATGAGCAATCTCCCACCTCATCTATGATATAATACAATTATAATATTAACACTAATTATATATAATAGTATTTTTTATTTATATTAACTGATATTAATATCACATTTATAATATTTTACTCCTGAAAAATCAAAACCTCAAAATCTACGTATATAAGAATCGCGCGAAGTATACAAATTATTAAAATAACCAATTTCTTCAATTTCATTCAATTTGCAGCTCCAAATAGAAATAAATGACTTATAATCTATTCTGTTATAATATAATCATAATATTAACATTAATAATATATATAATAGTATTAATATTAATATTCTCCACGTGAAAAATCTAACCTCAAAATCAAAACGCATCGAAAGCATCGAAATATTAAAATCGTCAATTTCTTGATTTTATTTCAAATGTGAATCAAGAAGATAAATAAATAGATAGACAGCCCGAAGTTTTCCGACCGGCAATCGTACATCTTCGAGTTTTCAAATTCAGAAGAGGAGAAGTTGGTGCGCGCGCAATCATTACGGCCTCCTACTCTTTTCATACGGACATAAATCTTTCATTGTGTGCGAGTACTTCTCGTTTCTAATCTGTGACCACTGGGTGGCGTCCCATGGATCCGGAATGCGTTGCATTTTTGCAATTTTATAACGGTAATTAGATTAGGATTAACGAACTCCTAACTAGTTGTAGGTAAGATTCCCAAATATTTTTTGAAAAAAAATAAACCAATTCAATTACTTGCAATCATTGAAAATTCATTAATCAATGTTGTTAAATATTCCACCAGAGCAATAGTATTAATTTTTATCAAAAAACGAATATAAAAAAAAAATTTTTAACAAATGGAATTTGTTTAAATAAATGAAAATTAATTAACCTATGTTGATCAACATTCAACTAGAGCAATAGTAATATTTTTTAAACAGAAAAAAGCAAATTAAAATAAATTAGTTAAACAACTTCAATTTGTTTAAATAATTAAAAAAATTAATTAACGATTGTTGATAAATGTTCCAACAGTAATAATTTTTCGTAGAAAAAACGAATTATCGAAAAATAATTAGTTAAACAAATTGAATTTGTTTAAATAATTAAAATATTAAAAATATATGAATATATAGTATAAAATCTATTTACATTTTGCAATCACAATTACAATTTCGAAATTGACAGATATTGAAGGTCTAATTTGATAGTTTACCGCTTGATCCATCTTTAACAGTTTATTTTTTTTTTTTTTTGTATTTTAAATTATTTTTCGTAAAGAAAAAATTTATAGTTTTTATTAATAATTTTTATTTTTATGTATAATTTTCTGTATGAGTATGTATAAAATTGAACAATTACTGTGTTTCTTAACTTTTTTTTTAGCAAATAGCATATTGTTGGGATTGTCAAAATTCGCAGTTTTTAAATATAATATTTATAAATTGTTAGTTGCAAAAATAAAAAAAATAATAATGTAGGATTAATAAATTAACCCTAAGTGAACACACCGAAATAAATATTAAACACATTTATTTATATAGCACATAAAAGAATAAATGAATTGGTACAGATCTCTGATGCGTTACTTATCACACGGAATCGCCATCTTACAAACACATACCGGCGCACACCTATTTGTCGCCACCTGCATTCAAATGTTCGAAACAGTTTAAATGTCCCTAATTCTGAATCCCACAATAATTTAGAATTTTAATCCTCAATACGGACAAAGGAACCCCGCTGTTGAAATTCAGTGGCTGCGGTTTGCAGGTCTTTTGGCTACCTAAAAGGAAAAAGGGCAGTAGGGATAAAGTACACAAGTAGCCTGAAATCTAATGAGTATTATCGAAGTAAGGAGGCATACAATAGAGAATAATAAATCTTTTGGTCACAAGCATCATACCTGACATCACGTAAACCATCACTAGACTCTGCTAGATGAGTTCTAGACTAACCCTAGACTAAGTGACCGTCATAAAATTCTACTAAACTCAGGCTAGACAAAAATGTGTCTAGAATGAGTCTAGCATTGTCTAGATTTTCAGTAGGGTATAAACTGTGGTTGACGCGTAGTGACGTAGTCCACCAAGTAGCAGACGACATGGTACAGTCCACGAAAATAAGTTTCTCACGCGTCCTCTTGTTATCTCGTATTCCTATTGTTATTTTTTTCGCGATGTTGAGTGATATAAAGTGACAAATAAAAACCCTCGTGGCCATAGAATCACATACAAAACCGCGAGTGCAACTCGAGTGCCGCATAATTCGAAACAAGAGGATTTTCTAAAACCGGTAGGTCACTTGTTTGTTTTTCCCCCCCCCCCCCCCGATTTTATTTTCTGTCACTCTTTTCAATATTTGGAATAATAAAAATATTTTCCCTTTTTTTTCCAAAAACGAAGAAAATACACATACTCCTGCCACATTAGAGTTTTTTGAGAACTAAAGAAATTCCTTTTTTCTCCGATGTGCTCCTTAAATACGTTCGAATGGAATTGATGTGCAAATGCACGGCAAAATTGCGATGTTGCAAAAAAATGTCAATTTTTCCGTCTAAGTCCATCGCCCTTAACTAATACGCAACGAACAAGGATTAACGAATTCAGACAAAGTCGAATTTTTATGAAGGATCTCATGAGTTAATAATGAATTAGCAGACTATAAACTTAATTGAACAACATTACTTACCTTTGTGTGTATTTTTTTCAACTAATTATATAAAAAGGTTAATAATTTTACAATTTCACTTCATGAAGGAGCGCGATCCTTTTATAGCTTCATGTAACAGATTACGTATTTGAATTAAAATTGAATAGAAACTACGTTCAATTTTGAAAAATACAAGCTTAGTATGTACTTTCTTTACAGATTTTGAAATTAGTTTATTCTGCCTATAACTCACTTAACATCTTCTAATAAATTAATGATTGTATATTAGGGCGTATCGAAAAAAAAAAGTTGTTTGCGCAATGAAAACCTTCTTTGTGGAGTCAAAAACACTCCCCTAAAGTTTCATAAAAAAAAATTCCTTCTGTCTCCGCAAAGCAGATATCGCTAAAAATAAAAAAACGAAACACTTTTTTTAATTGAAAGAGCAAAAAATTTTTTTTGAAGACTTCAATTATCAATAAAAATAGTTCAAAGTATGTAGATTTATACCTGTATAAACGAAATTCCATTAAAATATTTTTTAGCCCCCTAATTGACTTTGAATTTTCAAAAAATCGAAAAAAACTCGACTTTTTCGCTATTTTCGTTGATTTGCGGAAAGTTTTAGGACTATTTAACCACATTATGTGTGATACATGTTAGTGCGAATGTGTTTGAAAGATAGTACAACCATCATATATAAGGAATTTTGATATTAAAATAATTTTTATTGACTTTGAATGACATGAATATACTTAAAAGTAATATATTGCTCTCTATTTGGCAAGAAAATTAGCTTTCGTTATCTAAATTTTCAGAAAAAATAGTTCAAAGCATGTATATTTATACCTGTATAACAGAAATTCCATTAAAATATTTTTACCTCGTCCCCCCTAATTGACCTTGAATTTTCAAAAAAACGAAAAAACACTACTTTTTCGCTATTTTCGTTGATTTACGGTAAGTTTTAGGACTATTTGACCGCATTATGTATGATATATGTTAGTACGAATGTATTTGAAAGATATTACAACTATCATATATAAGGAATTTTAACATTAAAATAATTTTTATTGACTTTGAATGACATGAAAATATTTAAAAGTGATATATTGCTCTGTATTTGGCAAGAAAATTAGTTTTCGGTATCTAAATTTTCAAAAAAATGAAGTAGGGTGAATAGGTTTAAGTAAACATGGTAACATATATATTACATATGTATATTATATATTAACATATATATTAATATATTACTATTTTTTTATTTAGTTTGATGTATAAGAATATACTTTAAAAAATTTATAATAGTTGTATGATATTTAAAATACATTCGTCTTACCATATTGTATATCAGACATTTCATGGTCAAATAGTCGAAAAAACTTTTGAAAATTTAAAGTCAATTAGGGGAATAAAAAATATTTTAATAGAATTTACGTTATACAGGTATAAATCTATATGATTTGAACTATTTTTGTTGATAATTGAAATCTTCAAAAAAAATTTTTTGCTCTCCTAATTAAAAGAAGTGTTTCATTTTTTTTTTATTTTTAGCGATATCTGCGTTGTGGAGACAGAAGGAATTTTTTTTTATGAAACTTTAGAGGAGTGTTTTTGACTCCCGAAAGAAGGTTTTCATTGCTATTAGAACTTCGCGCAAACAACTTTTTTTTCGATACGCTCTATTGTATATACATAAACGCAAGTGGAAGGAAGACTTCTCTACACTGCTAGCCTTTTACATATACACATAGAAAAAGTTTTTATTATGTTTAGCAAACATTTGGTAACTATACGAGATTTTCGAAAAGCGGAATTCTAGACAAAATCTCGTGAATGCGAACTAATGCTTTTCAATTTGATGTTTCTTGTAGGAAACTCAAGACTCACTGTTGCGACAGTTATGTTTATGTTCAGCCTAGGAAACATGATGATGAATATGAAGCGCCCCTGAGCAAAAAGGTCGTATCATGTAACTATTTTTTAAATAAAGTATATCATTGTGTAAGGAAAAAATGCTAGCACATGTTTCTGCGCTTCTCAATGAACTACAATTATGCAAATTGTCGATATGGTACGAATAAAAATGAATTTCCGCTTTATACATTTTATATAACATTACGTACTTCAATTTGCATCCAATCGATTCATAATTTAAAAGCGAGTGTCATGCAATAGATTCCCTTAGGAAGGACATCTAGAATTATTTATTAGTAAAATGTGACTATAGAAAATGTTCTAACTTTTTCCACGGATAAAAAAAATTTCTGCAACATTGTACGACAATATGTGCTTCAATATGCACAAATCGATTCATAATTTAAGAGAGAGTTTCATGCAATAGATTCCCTTGAGAAAAACTTCAAGAATTATTTATAAGTAAAATATGGATAAATAATAAAGAAATGGAGAAATACAATTTCTAATAAAAGAGCATCTTTGCAGTCTTGAGGCATCTTTCAGCGAATAAAGATGGTATATACTTTTTGTTTTTTATATTTCCCATTGATTTTAAAAGATTATTTTTTCATTTGTAGTTTTTAAAGACATTATAATTGCAATCTTCATGATTTTAAGAAATAGGTCTTTTAGACAATTTCTGTGAAAGCTGATGACATATTCTGTTAGAACATTCATTTCCTCTATTTATTAATTGCGCTATTGGAAGGCATATAATATGCTATCCTATGAGAATCAATTCCGATTTTGCCGAAAACTATTAAAAGGCATTGACTCATTGAATATTTTGTTTCACAAAAGGCATTATTTGACATTCAACTTCGAAGGACATCGGAAAACATTAAATGGCATTAACCCTTCTGCTGGAAGTAAAGAGATAGAAATCCTATCAGTTTCTATCTTCTTCTATCTCTAAAATAGAAAGACATAAAAATTGTTTTTCCTTTCTATCTCTCACCTATACCCATATATTTCTTTCTAACTCCATATGAATCCACATCCACGCTTATCTCTTTGAAACTCCTCTTTTTTTATCCCTTTCTATCTCTTGTCTATCTCCGTTTATATCTTTCTATCTTCATCTCAATCGACATCAACGACTATCTCTTTTAATCCCTATTTCTTTATCTTTTTCTATATTTTGTCCATCTCCGTCTATCTTTTTCTGTCTCCTTGTCAATCACCGATCTCTCCTATCTCTTTCATTTCCCACTTCTTTATCTCCTTCTGTCTTCGTTAATACCTGTCTATCTCTTCCTATCTCTTTGTCAATCTCAATTCGCTTTTATCTCTTTCAATCTCCAGTTCTCTAGCCCTTTATATGTATAGGTCCAGTCCCATGTCCCATGCAAACAGATCTGTCTATTTCGGTCACTCTCATGAGTTTCTGCTTTACGCCGACGTTTTCTCCCGACATGCGATTGCACCCTATCTCCATTTTATCTCACGTCCACGCCTATCTCTTTTGTTAAGAATACATTTAATTGATGATAATATTTGTGAATGTGTTTGGGTGTGTGTGTCACGTGAGGCTAGGGAGTTCTATGCATAGTGTGTGTATGGGTGAGCATTACTTATGGAACTCATATCTCTTTCAGTCCCCCCTTCTCTATTTATTTCTATATTTTATCCATCCCCATCTATCAATCCCCACTTCTCTAATTCTTCCTATCTTTTTTTCATCCCCGTCTATCTCTTTCTATTTCCTTGTCAATCACCGTTTCTTCCGATCTCTTCCAATCCTCAATTCTCTATCTCTTTCTATCTCCATTTCAATCCACAACCACGCTTGTCTCTTTGAATCTCCTCTTTTCTATCCCTTTACATCTCTTGTCTATCTCCGTCTATATCTTTCTATCTCCATCTCAATCGATATCAATCCACCAACATCTCCTTGTCTATCGCAATTCACTCTTATCTCTTTCAATCCACACTTCTTTATTCCTATCTCTTCTATTCTCGTCTATACCTTTCTATCTTCTTGTCAATCAAAATTCCCTCCTATCTCTTTTAACCTCACTTTTCTATCCATTTCAATATCTTCCCCATCCTCGTCTACCTATTTATAAACCTATCTTTTTGGATGTCTTCTTCTCTGTTTCATTTTAACTCTTTTCTATTCAAATTCACCCTTGTTTATCTCATTTCGGTTCAATTATTTCGTTTTAAACAAGTAGTTATTTGTAATTAATTGAGAGTATATTTGAGACGTGACCTTATATTCTCCCAATTTATTTTTAAGTGAATAAATAAAATACATCTAAAATAAGATAGATAAGAGCGGATTAAAAAATAAAGGAGTGGAACCATATTGGTGCAAGGGAATATGGAATGGATAGAAGTAGCTGACAAGGAATAAGATAAAATAGAGGAAACAGGGGATTGAAATAGATAGGTTAGTGATTATACTGACAAAGAGATTGAAAAAGATAGACATGCATAGATGAGAGATAGGCTGGAATAGATATAAGGAGATTAAAAGAGATAGGTTAATGGACTAAGCGTTGGATAGCGATCTAGATGCGCGCGGGTTCGCGTCCCTATTGATGCGGATTTTTCAGCGTTATTATACGTTAGTAGTATGATTAGAATAATATGTATGTACAAAATATTGTAGTTATAAAATTATTGTGCATGTTTAAAAAATGAAGATTAATAAGTTAATAAGGAAGAGATAACCGTAGGGATAAAAAGAAATACAAATATAGAAAGGGAGATAGAATTAGGGATAGATAGTAATATAATTTGTATGCCAATAAATAGACTAAGAGATAGAAAGATTTCTATCTCTATTTCTAGATGTCACTAGAAATAGATAGACTCAAGGATAGGAAGAGATAGATATTACCAGATACAGGGATAGGCTGAGAGATAGGAAGAGATAGACATCACCGGACATGGGGATACAATGGTGGATAGAAAGAGATAGCATTTTGGGTATGCAAAATGGATACTTGGAAGAGATAGAAAAGTTCTATCTCTTTCTATCTCCCAATTTCTACCTCTTTCTATCTCTTTACTTCCAGCTGAGCCATTCGATGTTTTGTTTCGTAAAAGGCATTATTTGGTATTTAACTATGAAGGTTGTCGAAAAGCATTAAATGGAATTAACTTGTCAACTTTGCATGTTTTTTCAACGGCATTAAAAAAAGTCAGTTTAATATCTTCACTTTTCTGCGGATTTAAAAGGATTTCAAGCAAAAAAAATTTATTCCACAAAGACCATTGAATGGCATTTAGATCAAAAACGAAATTAATTCACATAGGATGGCATTAAATGTCCAATGCCATTCTATGCCTTCCAATACACTCCTTCTTACCGGATTGGCAGTAATATTGATCCTAAGGAATAAAATTAATCTTTTCATTTTACACTAGGATTATACAAATGAGAAGGATGATCTACAGTTCTATCCGGGACAATTTTCATTCACGATATTACGAATATTTGGGTCGTGGAGACCAAAATCTTGGAATTCACGAAGAAAAATTTGGATTTATGGTGCCTATTCTACCACCATCTTTACGCTTTACTTTTGTAACATCTTTTCCTTTTTAATGACTATTCTACAAGGGCCTGAAGACATGGACAATTACACATTAAATATGCTATACTTTGGGGCTGGTTTATGTCTTTTGATTAAAATGATCAACATTCTCTTAAAGCGTGAAATAATCCTCAAGGTAAAAAATCTCCTTGAAAATGAACTTTGCCAAGCACAAGATTGTCAAGAAGTGGAAATATTGAAAAAATATTCAGAAATGTGCAGGTATATTTCAATTTTTTTCAATCTCTCAACTGATCTGCAAAAATTTTATTTGTGGATGAATTAAATATTTCTGTTAATTCTTTATGTTCTCGCGGCTATAACAATTAATGCAAAATATTTTTACAGGTTGACTTTTAATATGTTCCTGAGTATGTTGATTCTTACTGTTATAACGATCGGTTTTGCTCCATTGACGCAAAGACACAAAAAGTTACTCCCTATAAAAATATGGACGCCTTATAGTCTTAATTCCAATAATGCATTTCTGTTAACATATTTAAGCCAAGGATTCTTTTTAACAGTATCAGGTTTTCAAACAACTACCGTTGAAACATTAGCATTAATATTCACGCTGCAGATTTGTGCTCAAATAGAAATCATCGCTTACCGTTTGCAATTGCTTCCTAAATTACGCGGAGCAAATGATTCTGAATCTGTTGTCTACCAATATGAGTCAAAGATTATCAAACAGTGTGTGATTCATCATATTCGTATCTACTTGTAAGCCTTTTTTATTATATTTTTTCCCAATTCCCTACCAATATCCATTTTCTCTAAAAATTCATTCATTTTGCCACTAAAATTTGATTTTGTATGATATGTTTGATAGGAGAACAGTTTAAAAAAAACTGAAATTGATAATTTAAGAAAAAGACAGTTGTGCCAGAAATTTTGAATTTTTATCAAGAAAAGCTTGATTTCTAGACTTGGAGAAAAATTCAACAAGTTGTTTGGAGTAGCGATTGTCACTCAATTTTTTACATCTATGATAGACGTCTGCATTGCTTTATATCACTTATCAAGGTTCAGTTTGGATAATGGAAATTCCTGGGTAATATTACCTGTTCAAAGTAGTTTCCTTCTTCAAATATTTGTATACTGTTTCTGTGGAGAGAAACTATCAGAAAAGGTATTACTTATTCACAATTTAAAATGTAGACCAATTTTTAATATGTAAATAATTTTAAATGCTTAAAAATCAATTTATAACTTTAAACAGAGCTTGACGATTACAGAAGAAATTTACAAAATGAATTGGCTTCCACTAACAAATAAAGCCAAGAAGGACCTACTTTTCATAATGCTAAGATCCTCTAGGTCCATGAAAGTGACAGGTACATCCATGATTATCATGTCGTACGACATGTTTGTGAAAGTTTGTACCACTTATAAACATTAGATTTACAAATTGACCAGAAATAATATTTAAAACAAAATTTGTTATATAATATTTTCTTTTCAGATTTTGAAAGTAGCGTATTCTGCCTTCAATTTACTAAATCGCTTCTAATAAATTATTAAATGAAATATAAGGAAACGCGAAAGGAAGAAAACTTGTCTATACACTTCGAAAGATCTATTCCTTTACATTTCTAAATGTGCACATAAAAAAGCTCTTTTTGCAACACCTACCTCTAAAGTAGCACTTTCTGTTTCTGTATAAAAATAATATGTAAAGTGACTCTCTAATATATGAGTGTGTAAAGTGTGTTCTTGCTTCACACACTGGTCACAAAGTGTAAAATAGAGTAAAGTAAATGTGCCTTTTCAGAGAAGCCTTTAACAGTTTTGAAGTTACAGGTTGAATCATTATTTTTATGGGTTCTACGAAGAGTGGACTAGCGCGGCGAAACGCGCTGATAGACTGTTTTGTATGAGAAACGAAACTATATCACACTTTTCGTCGAACCGAAATCGATTTTAGAGCAGCCTTTGTTGTTAAACAAATAAAGATAGTTTGCACTTACAATTAGAAAAATGTTTTATTGAATCAATAACATTTTTTTCTCTGCGTGTCTAATATTTTCTTATGTATTCCATTACATAAAATCATTAAAATCTGATCAAAATATTTTCAATACAATCGTGTTCAATATAAAATTTTTTTTTACTTAAAAAAAATTAAAAACGATATATTAATACTTGTACAAACTAAATAGACATAAATGTCTTTTGGAACAATGAAACTCAACAAAATCAAATGTGTCAAACGACAAATATATGTAGGTGATACTTGGATTATGATGATAACAAAAGCCAAGATAATAGACACACGGATAGATAATCGATAAAGATGTAAAACCCAAGAAAACGCGTATATATCCATTATAAATGTACGTGTTGGAAGCAAATAGGAGACGAGTTAAAGGCGAACCGGAAACGAGCCGAAGATAAGCCGATAACAAGTACAGCAAATTTCAGAAGAATTATAACTATATATTTTCTTCACTTCTGTTACACAATATTTTTTGTAACAAATATTTATAATCTTCAATTTGTGAAACAAAAATGAGAAATTTACAGCACGCGCGAGTGATTAAGTACTTGATACCCAGTCAGAAGTGTAGTTATGTTGCTATACTCGAATTCAGCACTTCTGGAAAGTAATTTATGATCGAAGTGCAAGCACAGCATTTAAAAAAAGTTAATTTATGACTGCTTTTTAACACAATTTCAGAATTGGTTACTTTCCTCTATAAATGCCTCCAAAACTTAACATTGCATCATGTGTTACAAAAAAATAATTTTTCTTTTATTCAAAACATATAAAAATCGTACCATGCTGACGTACGTTTTGAGTTTCCTCACTTTTGGTCTGAATTTCTATATTATCCATTATTCGACGAGAAGTAAATTTGTACCGACAATTACTGTTTTTTTTCTCTGCAATCTTTTGCTCAATGTCCTCCAAACTTTCTACAAGAAAAATAAAAAATACAATAGATAAAAGTTATTAGTTATTACTTATTATTATTATAATAGTTTAGCCAGATAGTTTAATTCCGATCAAATCCGAAGGAAGTTTTCAATCCGAATTAATAGGTCCACTAAAAATCAATCCGAACTTTTAATCCTAATGAATCCGGTCAATCCGAAATTAATCTGAATTAATCCAAAATTTCAATTCGAATAAATCCAGCTTGAAGAAAAATTTTACCTAGCCGCCATTTTGTAAAAAAATAGGGTGTTTTTCTACTCTTGAAAGTTCAAATAAAATGATGTTAAAAGTGCAAAATGATACGATTATTTATCACCTTCAAAAACACAGAAAAAAAATTACATATTTTGAGACGTCTAAAGGGTTTTTCTCCCTTAAGGGCATGTGATACTTTACCACATAAAAGCAAATTAGTTATACCAATTATACATTCATAATAATAAATATTTTTAGCTAATAAGAGTCACTCAACCTTCGTCTATATAAGGCGAAGGTTTATTGACTCTTATTAGCTAAAAATATTTATTATTATGAATGTATAATTGGTATAACTAATTTGCTCTTATGGTAAAGTATCACATGCCCTTAATCCGAATTTTCAATCCAAATGAATCCGGACTATCCGAATAATTCCGAAAAATTCGAATAAATTAAAATTCATTCGGAATTACCGGATTTATTCAGATTCATTCCAATTAATTCGCATTGACCAGATTCATTCTGATTGATTTTGAGTAGGGCGTAGGCCTCGGATTAATTTTAAATCAAAACTTTTTTTTGGATTATACCGGAATGAAACTGTTTGGTTAGGAAACAAATTTCAGAATGATCCGAAAAATTTTTGATTTGTTCGAAATGAATTTCAATCCGAAACTTCCGCCAGGTTACGTCTTGTGGGTCTACGAAGCTTTAAAATCACATATTCAGTGGTAAAAAAATGTAGGGTTTTCCCAAGGACGTCTCTAAAACGTAATTTGGCACGTATCTAAGAAATGCCATTTTGGACATCATAAGGACATTCTTAGGACGTCCAATATCAGTACCACAGATGTTCCTGGGACGTTCGTATTGAAAGCCAACAAATTTTAATCATAAGTTTTTTCTTTTTTCCAATGAGTTCTTAAAAGATATACATAGGAAAAATATTACAATTATTATTACTTAAGGATTAAGGATGTTTAAGCCACGCTCTAACCTAAAAATTTGATTTCTTTATTTTATTCGATAAATATTAAAATTTGAATTGTTTTCGCTCTGTAGTATTGCAAAATTTGTAACTAGAAACATGTATACAGAGCAAAAAAATATTTAATGCAAATATCTTTTCAATAAAATGAAAAGATTTATTTTTAGGTTTTTACAATTCTTCGTTTTATGCAAAACTTATATTATTTAAAAAGAGATTAGGGCTATAAAGTGAAAATATACCTAATTTTAATATTTGATTAGTACAATGATATGTACATTGTGGTTAGAACTTAAATCTAACACCGTTAAACCAAACAAAAAATTATTATTTTTTAATTTCAGTCTTTAGAGCCCGAGCGAAAACTGTTTTCACATATTTATTATATTTTATTCCCCAACCACAAAAAATTTATTTTCTTTGAGTCCAAACCAAATTACAATTATTTTCGTTTTGATTTCAGACTAAAAATTCTTATTTTAGATTCGACTTTCAAGAAAGACATGTAAATGTAATTATTTTGTACAAATATGCAAAAACAAGAAATTAATCGCGCTCCGAGCGCGCGGATCATAATTGCTAGTTAAGGGCATTCAATAAACGAGCATTAAAATTTGTGAGGCTACGCCAATGGGTCTTTCCCATGTATAGGAGGTATCTGATTGGTAGACAATATGGCTGTACAGGAGATGACAGATAAATTGAAATTTCACAGCGAGAGTCTTTTATTATTTATGCACAACTCCGGCATTTTTGAAACATATGAGAGTTATAGATGGAATTCTATAACTCCCAGCTATAAGTCTGTGACAGAGAATTTCGCGATTGATAACGTACGAAGCTGTAATTTACAACCAAAATTCACCAACAT
>CAJFCO010013262.1:8187-18313 GCA_904066015.1 Synergus gifuensis
TTTTAAGGGCATGCTCTACGGTGACGACGTAACCAATTTTTTTGGCGCTCATCATATCCAAACGGAATCATATATCACTCTCAAAATTTGGAATACAGGAAATGAGATATTAAATTGCGTTTGTATATTTAGTTATAGTCAAAATTTAAAAAAAAAATCAAGTCAGTAAAGTAGGGATCTGATTTTTTTCAAAATTATGACTCTAACTAAATATACAAACGTAATTTAATGTCTCATTTCCTATATTCCAAATTTTGAGAGCGATATATGATTCCGTTTGGACATGGTGAGCGCCAAAAAAAATTTTTCACAACCAAGCGCAGAGCATGCCCTTAAGGGGTGTGAAGGAATTCAAGAGAATTTCCTTAAATTCCCTGACTATAGGCGTTGCCAGACTTTGATTCAAGGGTGGGGTGGGGGAAGCATGCAGCCTTTGTAGTGATATAGACCTCTGGTGGCGAGTGGCAGTTGCAGAAAATTGGGTGCGTTCAAAAACGAGTTTTTTCAAGCTTTCGGCGATCGAACAGGGGGGGAAGCTGCCCCTCCCTGCCCCCCTTGGCTACGACCATGTCCCTGACAGGTGGCCACCCTATTTATGCATTTCAAATTCTTTTGAATATTTTCTTAATTCTTTTGATTTTATTTTAATTTTTTTAAGTTCACTTGAATTCTATTAAATTCCTTTGAATTCTTCTAAATTATTTTGTATTCCATAATGAAATTTTGGATTATTATTGAAATTTACATATTAATTCAAATTATTTCTGGATTATTTTGATCAACATCTGAATATCATAATTTTTCCCAAAAAAATACTCACCACTCAATAATCTTCTCCTCAGAAAGTACATCGATATCATACAAAAAGTGCAGCAGATACCGAATAAAAGGCAAAATTGCTTTCGTCGTGCTTGCAACATCTTCAATCGCTCTCAAACAATCCTCCTGAGCATCCTCCGTTTTAATATAATTTAAAATAATCTTCTTAAAATATCCCAGCATCCCCTTCAAAGTCTTCATATAAACCTCATCGCTTAACGGACTATCATTGCTTTTAAAATAATAAGTGGGCAATCCCAAAATTGCCTTCAGAACATTATAAGTAACGTCCCGAATTCCCATATTGTAAGCATATCTCGAGGAATTAATTTCCAAAATCAGATTTTCGTAGTTACATTTTTCTTGGTATCCTCTCAAAAGACTGTCCATGACTTCCGAAAGAAAAATGCTCACATCGTCTCCGAGTGAGGCTGCGTAACTCGCTTCACTCGCACTATCCTCACTTGAATCTTCTTCCTCCTTCAGATTTTCCTTTTCACTGAAAAATAGGAAATCCTCCCCCGATTCGAGGAAGTCTGGATCAAAAATATCATCAGCTACAATCCTTCCATCTTTCTCCTCCAAAATTTTGTCACTATAGTTGCTTTTCGAAAGATTCAGACCAGCTGCTACAATGCATCCATTCAAAAAAACGCTCCCTTCTAAAATCGAGTTTGGAAGGATTAAACAATTTTTTAATAAAGACTTATCGCCAATTGTTACTCCTGAGAATACGTAACAATCTTCGAGTTTAACTTCGTCCCCGATTTTACAGTTGTCTCCAATTATTGTTCGAATTAAATTTACGTTTCTTCTGAGGCAGGAATTTTGGCCAATAATCGAATCATTTCGGAGAGAAGTTCCTTTCAGGAAGTGAGCAGTTCGATGTTTGTAAGTGCTTTTGAGAACTGAGATGCAAGTGTAGTCCTTGAAAAATGGATGCAAATCGAGGGAAAGTGGGAAAGCCTGTCTTTGTAAAATATCACGGGAGAGCTTGTGGTAAGCCTTCCAGGATGTTATTGGTAGGGCGTATTCGGTTGGATTTACAGATTCCCAGTAGATGCGGGAGTTGAGAATTTCCTCGTTCATTAGGACACCTTTAATAAAATCTTCCATTGTCTGAAAAAAAAAGAAAAAAAACCAGGATTACTATCTCTAATTTTATTTATTTTGCTTCTTCACAAAGGAAACTTTGAAGTGGTGATAAAATCCAGTTTCCAAAAAAAGTTGTTTTTGACGATTTTAATTCAATTTTTGAATATATTTCAAATATATAAAACAATTTTTAATTAACGAAATTTCAATATTTTTTTGAATTGTCACCACATATTTTTTCTATAATTGAAATCTATATCTATATATATATCCTATTATAAAAGACACATGAAAAATCTCGAATTGAAAAAAATCGAATTTCGAACTTCGAGTTTAGAGCATTGAATATAGAAAACAGGCCTCACAGCCTGGTTCCTATATCCCCATATCCCCTATTGTCCCCTATATTCAGTTGAGGTCCCTAAAGTCCCCTATTTTCAAGATTTGGTATGAAAAGGTATGTTAAGGTTGTATGTAAAAAAATCGATCTCTGATAGAATTTTTGAAAAAAGGATCTATATTTAAATAGAATGATGATTTATATGCTAAATTAATTTTAAATTTTTTGACCTTACCGATGCGGAGATAATTAATGTCAAAGTTGACTACTTTAACATGTAATTCATGAGGAATGCATAGGCACTCTCCAAATTTTCATTTTTAGTAACTAAATGCTCTGGTAGAAAATTTTAAAAAATGTCAATATTTTTGCTGCTTCAAAGTACAAATTTTTGGAAAAAAAAATCAAATTTATTCACAACGTACTTTAATAAATAATCTAATAAAATACATTGAAATTTTAGTAAGTGTCAAATGGATAACCGTAACCGTATCGGGATTTGGCAACACTGTTCCCTCTCTCTAGCTTACTTGCTAGAGAGAAGGAATACAACATACAACATACAAATTTTACATACAACCTTACTTACTCGTTACTCGATATTTCATGTTTTTGGCAATTTTTTGGCATTTTACACTGATTTTATATTGACGGCAGAAAATTTTATTTTCCTCGCTCGACGGCGCCCGACGAAACCCCACTATTTTACGGGGATATAATTGAATTCAACCTTAAAAAGGAGATAAAAAAACGTAAAAAATTACGTGAAAAAGGACTTCAAAAACGTTGTTAAGAATTGGGACAATTTGTAATGTGGTTTTTGACATCATTTTTGACATTATCCAGTGGGCACGTATGTCCCAAAGACGCTTTTAGGACATCCTAAATCAGGCCAAATAACGTTCTAAAAACATACAATGATTCAAACACGTTTTTATGATATATTTGAAACATTGGACATATATAAATATATTGAAATTGCTTTACTCTTTATTATTTTTATTTAAAAATACTGTTATACAATTTTTTTATTTAGAGTTTAATTTACATCAAATTTTTTTTTAATGACTGCACTCAAAATTAATTTCAATTTTTAAATTTACAATCAAATAATTTTGTCAACAAATTCAACGATTCAACTTGAGTTCTACACATACTTATTGTATTAATTAAATTTTTTCAAAAAGTTATTTATGCAAAATTAATTATTTTCAAACGTTTATAATTTTGCTTGACTAACTTACTTACAAAATTACATTATTGCAATACTTCTTTGTATAACTGTAGCAGACTGTAGTTGTCTCGTTTAATTAGTTAAAAAAATTATTTACTTTCAATTTTTAATATTGTACTTCATTTTCACTGCACCTTCTATAAAAAAAAATATTTTCCTATCAACTATCAAGTATACTGTAAATACAAAAATATAATACAATTTTTTACATAAAAATTGTAAAGAGTACAGCAATATAAATATAATTTTCTTTGTGTAAATATAAACTATCTTTATAAAAAATCTTTATAAATTTTCAATTTATTCATGTAAAATAATTATTATTGCTGCTGCATCATGGCCCTTATATATACACCCAGTGGGCAAAAAGACATAGGACATCCTCAGGACGTCCATGTCAGTTCAATTGATTTCCAAAAACGACTCATGTCTTAAAGACGTCTTTTGGACGTGAGTCGTCTTTACGACATCAATTGGACTGACATTGGCGTCCTAAGGATGTCTTTAGGACGTCTTCAGGATGACAATATCTTTTTGCCCACTGTGTACTTATATAAATATTTAATACTTGAAACAACTTCTACATTTATGTGACAATTAAACATTACACTTAATTTAGGACAATAAGGCACAACGTGTCTATTATCTACTATATATCCATTTAATCGATCATATATATACTGGGTGTCCGGGTACTCAAAATACATATTTATATTTTCTGATTCCTTGTGAAAAACTGAATCTAAAATGATCAATAAAAAAATTTGATTAAGTGCATAATTAAGAAGTAATTAGCAATTAAAAATTAACCAATCAAAAAAATGCTTTAAACAGCCGACAGTCCATGTGCCATCGCTGAGAGTGTGTGAGAATACAAGTTCAGATCGTATAATTCCCCGGCGTTTATTTTTGTAGGAGGCTTCGAATCTTTGGTGCAACTTTACACTTAAACGAGATTCGAAAATTAACAAGCATTTTTTCCGTAGCAATAAAATTAGAAAACATTGCTCGACGAGTTAATTACCTTACTTGAAATGCATACGTTATTTGAATTCTGTAGAATCTTCCTGAATTCTTAGCATTCCGCAAAATTCTCTAAAGTTCTGTAGCAATTCCTTCTACTTTTTCGAATTAAATTGAACCCATTTGAATGTATTGGATTATTTTTAATGTCAAGAGTTTTAAATACTTTAAATTCCTCTAAGTTCTCAAGAATTCTCCGAATTCTCTGCCACAATCATTGCAGTATTACTAATTCTTTCACAATCAGTCCAGTTAGTCGACTGCCTAATCTTTGTTACGGGTATGCTTACGAGCTTAAAAAACATAGCTAAGTATTTAGAATTTAAAATTCTTTTAACATTTTTGAATCACTTTGGACACTTTTGAATACTTTTCATTATGCAATGTATTGAAAAGTCTCATAAATACTGTGAATTCCTCCGAATTCTCCAAATTTTGACACAATCATAGCAGTTATTCTAATTCTTTTTCACAATTAGTCTAGTTAGACGTTTGCTAAGCTAACAGTAAATGAAACATGTACTTGTAAATTTAATCTTCCAGAATAGGGAAGAAATAGGGAGATAAGTATTTGAAAAGACTAAATATTATTTTTATTATTATTAATAATATTAAAATATTATCAATTTAATTTCATAGATACTAATCAACTTGAGCTAATTAAGGACATAATAAAAACCATCATCAACATGGAAAACCTGAGATGTATTCCACGATGAATATGCTGACAATTAAAATGAGTTTATAATTTTCTACACATCTATCTACGAATTGGTCATCATCATCTAGCTACGAATTCATCGTATCCTCTAAATGTACTGGAGATTCTATGTTAAAGAATTTACGTTTTTGTTACAGAAAATAAGGTAGAAATGACAGATTTTTTGAGTTAATATTACTTCCCGATATGTCAGGTTTACTTAAAATTTTTGTAAGCATCCTCTGTAAATATAACTAGAAATATCTGTAATATTTACAGATTGTATAGGTTGATTATATCACGTCAGTAATGCTTACAGATGTTTCATGTTAGTGTTACACCTAAATCCTGTAACAGTTACAGATTCTATTTACATAAATTTTATGTAATGACTACTGAAATTTTATGCTGTCACTATATTAGAATAGGAAATCTGTAACGGTTAGACTATTCGGTAAGTTTAATGGAAGTTTTTTCTCCGTGTATGTTGAATTCCGATTTTCCAGTACATAGCTTTGTTTAATTAGTCAACGGTTTGGTTGGTTGGTTGGATAGTTCAGGCGAGGCGCCCCACCCCCGGGGGCCCTGCAGGCGCTCAGGCTAAAGATTCAAACTGGAAGATTCTTAAAAATCCTCAATTGTTTCTTCTCCAGATGTTAGAATACTTGTAGTTTGCATGTCATGTCGAAATAAAAATATACGAGTCGAATATTTTCGATCCAATAACACAAAAAAAATATTTCGTTTGAAAAAAATTTTCCATTGTAATTCTTGGATCGAATGGCTCATATAGTTTAATAAAAATTGGAAAACATAAAGAAAATGATGAATTATTCATTATAAAATAAATATGTACTTTTATTTTTATTAAATATGTATTTTTAGTTAATACTGAAAATATTCAAATATTTACTATCAAATTTATTTTATAATTATTAATTCAAAATTTTTGTTACGTTTCCAAATTTTTATTAAACTATATTTTTGTTTTTACATGTTTTTTTTAACGAACACATAAAGTTTAACAAAATATTTGTTATTTCATTCCTATAAAGTTGAGAAAAATAAAAAAAATAAATGAAAAATAATTCTGCTTAGAAGCTAAAGTTTTTTAAATATTTTTTTTAGATATTTTTAGCTTTATGTGATAACATAACAAATATTTTGTTAAGAGTATCAAGAAATTCTTACTGCGTTATCCACTGTATACATTTTACGTAATTTCATGTGTTATTTTTCAATTTCATATTATTCGATTGATGGATAATGTGTATTTTATATCCTAAAATCATTTGAGAAACATTTTCTGACCTCATTTTGTTCAAAAACCTAATTATTTTATATTTTTTGGATATTTTCCTATTAGAATAATGCATTTTTAAAGCGTGTTGCGCGTAGCGCCGCTCTTGTGAGAAAATTTCGCACATAGAAACTATAATCACCAAGGAAGCAAGGTCTACATCTTACGACATGGGAGTCGGATAGGGCTGATGCAGGCTAAAGGGGTTGCCTGCCTTTCTTCATGCGAGTTTCGACGAATTTATTCAAGCTAAAGGGCTTACCTACCGTTCTTCATGTTTCTAAAAGTGTTATAAATATTGTATAATATAAAACGTGTTTTAAACATTTATAAATGGTTGAAAATTAAAAATTAATGAAAAAGGTTAGTATTCAATATTTATTATTAATAAGTTAAGGTCGTTAAGGTTATGATTAAAGTATGATTCATAGCAGATAAGTATTCATTTGAAATAAAACGAGTTTTTCATTCAACAATTTAAATTATACATTAGATATTAATTATGTAATAAATTGATAATACACAACTTGAAATGAAACTTCCTATACACTTATAGGTTATGTTCCTTCAAACAAAACAATCTTAACCTTAACGACCTTAACTTATTAATAATAAATATTAAATACTAACCTTTTTCATTAATTTTTAATTTTCAGCCCTTTTTTAACCATTTATAAATGTTTAAAACACGTTTCATACAATATTTATAACACGTTTAGAAACATGAAGAAAGGCAGAGAAGTCTTTTAGCTTGAATAAATTCGTCGAAACTCGCATGAAGAAAGGCATGCAACCCCTTCAGCTTGCATAAATTCGTCGAAATTGGCGTGCAAGTACGCTAATATGCCTATGTGCTTACAGATGGCACATAGGCGCTTCCTTACTGTAGCGCCCTAATCTCCTCTGGTTCCAGCAAAGGAGCAAAGCCACCCCGAGGGTTTTGTGCATGTTTGGTGTCTTAGCCATGTCTGAGCCCAGCGAGTGCCGGGCATCGACCTAGGACAAGAAGGAACGTTTCATCGTTCCTTCCACACTTTCTACAAACGGTGCTGTCTGTCAACCCCAGGAGGGTCTTCGTCTGCCTACATCCCTTCACCTGCGCCCAGTATTTGTGGTGCTGTTGTTAGTCAACGGTTTAAAAAAATAAAAATTTGGTGTGAAATATGGCAACATAACGCAAAAAATTTCGATCGGATTGAAAAATGCCTAAAAAAATGAAAAAGTTTCTTTTCAATCGGAGTTTTCTGATAAAACCATCTAAATTTTGGAGACCGATTGAAATACATCATTCCAATTCAGAAAGAGGACTGTTGAATCCGCATTCTTAAAAAATCCAATTCACTAAAGCAGTCTTTCAATCGTTTTTTTTTCCTGGGAGACTCATCCGAGGAAACTTTTTAAACCGAATTAATCTGAATATTTAATCCGAACGAATTCGAGGCTTCTCCGAAGAGTTTCATACTGAATGAATCCGAGATTTCAATTTTAATGAATTCGGGGCCAATAATAATCTAAGTTTGTCTGAGAGGCATATTCGAATAAACTTATCTGTTTATTTAAATCGAAATTTCTACCACTGCTTAATAAAATCATCAATTTTAACATGCAATCATAAGTGCAAAAGTTTACAAGACATTTTTTTATTTCTTTTGATCAGTTTTTTATGGTGTTACTGATAGCTGATACGGATGAGCTCGGATTCATGCGCAACGGAATTTTCAAGTTGATATTGAATTGCCTCGGATTGATTTTGGTAGGAATTTATAGACTGACTTCGGATTCATTCGGATAGCCATCTTTAAACATACTTCGGATTGGCATGAATTCATCCGGATAGGAATTTTCATATAGATTTCGGATTGGTACGAATTTATACTGATGGAAATTCTTATAGAGATTTAGAATTTGCATGATTTCATTTGGATAGAAATCTTTATAAAGAATTTGGATTGCCTCGAATTCATTCGTATAAGAATCTTCATATAAACTTCGGATTGGCTTGGATTCATTCGGATTTGATTTCTCTTTTTTCTACGGATACTCTCGGAATGAAACTGATTCGCTCCGATACATTTTCGGAAAATTGGTGTGTTTATCTTTGAAAATAAATTATTTGTTTTTCCAATAAATAATATTTGAAATTATTTGTAATAAAACTAATTTTTTTTTGAATATAAATAATATTTGATTTATGTAAGGGCATGTGAAACTTTTGAAAATTATGGTTTTCCAATAACCAACTTTTCGGGCAGAAAAATAAATATTTTGCCTTGAAACTTTGGAAAATGATAGAGAACATTAAAACGGACCGATATTGACTCTTTTTATCTTGTACATTCAATGCCAATGCTTTCTTAATTCGATACATTTCGAGTTTCATGCGAGATTTTCGATATTCGATTTTGTTCAATTCGAGATTTCATGCCATGACTTTTCTATAATAGTCTTGTATAATCAAAAAAAGCAGCCCCTTGGCACTTTCATGGAGGCCTGTATTATAAAAGTTGGCTGAAAGGTGGATCACGGCCACCAGGCGAAATCGTGGCGCTGATTACCTATAGGGCCGACTTTCTTTAAAATACATGGCAAAAATGCAAATATTTATGTTTTTATAAAATTTGAACCGCTTTTTCGTCTTTTTTTAATGGAAAAATGAAATTAAATGTTTTTGGCATATACTAGTACAAAATATATAACGAAAAAAGTGAAATATATTAAGCTTTTAAGTGATTAAATGTGTGAAAGCAATACGAAAAATTTTTCCAAGATAATAATAGATTTAATACAAAAAATTTAAACAAAGTAATAACAATAAAAATGTTATTAATTAAATAATTAATTAATTTAGCAACTTTAGTATTACGATTTTAAATTAAAATTAAAAGGTTTTTTGCGTCGTAAAAATTCATATATTAATTTAATATTAAAACATTTTATTTTAAAATACATAAGAGAATGATAACATGGAAAGATTTTTAATTAGATAAAAAATGATTATATATATTTTTTTAATATTTAAGAAAATCGTTAATACTTCCTCTATGAGGACGCAAATAAAGTGCTCGCAAAGAATGTACACCAAAAAATATATTTCCGCAATAATCAAGAGGTATATGTATATGAGATTAATAAAAAGGCAATTTTTAAATTAAAAAAGTATAATTCTTATGAATCTTTATGTAATATAAAATTTCAATAAATAAAATGAATGCAACAAGCATTTCAACATTTATATTATTAATAACATAAAAATTATAACTTTCTGTAAAACAGTGATAATATGTTATTTTATGTGCAAGAAAATAACGTTGATGGGCGAATTTAATGCTGGGAAAAATTTTTACTAATAGTAAAATATTCATGCATTGTAATTTACAATATGATGTAAATTATCGGCTGCCTGCTTAATAAGTAAAGGTATATTTTTTATATGTCACCATGAAAATTACCTAAAAATACTTGCATATAAATATAATGACATACTTTAAAAAATATAGAAACTATGCAGTAGCTTTTTTTGGAAGCGTAAACGGCTTTAAAATTCAGTGAATGTAAGATATACATAAACTAATTTTTAAGTATTTAGAAAACAGGGTAAGACAAAGTAGGAAACAA
>CAJFCO010013490.1:0-12962 GCA_904066015.1 Synergus gifuensis
ATTTACTATGACTTTAATGTACTGACCGACCTGCTCGATATTTATAAGGCAATAATAAATTTGGATAATTGTTGATTTAAAAGTATCATGGGACCGGGTCTGGAAATCGTCATCTAGCTCGTAAAAATATTTCTAAGAAAGAAACTTAAGTCTTAAGGAAGGAACTCATGTGGGTGGAGAAAAAGCTTTGATTGGAAGAATGACTGTAAAACAATTAGAGTAGGCTTGCGCGAAGGATCTGTTTGCATCCGCAAGGGCTCGAGGAGCTCACTTCGATCTTTGAAAAAAATCAGATTTTTCCGACCTCTCGACGTGAAACCTTTGTCACTCGCGTACGTGTTTGGGACTTAGAATATTTTTTATTTGTGGGACTTAGAAATTTTTCGTTGAGAGAACATATACATATGGACATTACTTTTATAATAAATTCACTTTAATTCTGGTTTTAATTATTTGTGTTTTCACTGACTTGATTTTACCTTCCAAATAATATTAATTCACAATTAGTTTCGGACATCGCTGGAACAAATTCAATTTTCCAACCCAGAGAGAGGAGGCTTTTTAGCCTTGAAGATGGAGCAACTCACGCAATGCTGATCTACATTTTAGTGATTCAGCTCGAATTCGTATAAAACGTTTTTCTTTTTAAAAATTAATTTAAATTTGAATTTTTTAACTTTTGCCGCGAAAATGAACTAAGATTCGTGACAAACTTGCAGACGACCGGCTGATTAAGCTGTCATCTTCCTGGTCGTTATCGTGCACGGGAATCACATCCGAGCATCTTGACCAGGATCCTCTTCAGGCCTATGCGATGCGGATTGGACGTCAGTGTGTGAGTGTGCGTGTGTGACTCTGAGCCCCCATGGCTCAAAGTTAAATATGAAACATAAAAAGTGTACAAGAGTGTGAGTGTTTTACTTTAAGTTTTCTTAATTTCCCAGTGAGAATTGTTGTTTGGTGGTCAGCTGATTGTCAGAGAGCTCATGTGCTCCAATCAGCTGACAGGTTGTGTGCAAACAACCTATGACTCTGTGCTAGGAGTTTATCGCGAATAAAAGTTAGATTTAATAGAAATAGACAAATGTACGTGGTATAAAATATACCACGTCAGAGTATATATTATTAATAATTATATATATATAAATTATTATTTTCATTTTAACAATTAAAATAATAATTAATAAATTATAGTTTTTAACTTGTTCCTTGCAGCGTATTAGATTTTTTTTTATTTAAACTTTTTTTAAATCGTGTAATTATTGAATTTTTTAAATTATGTTTTAATATTAAATTTTACGATACTATAGTCAAGTAAACATTTCTGTATTTTTATATATTTAATTACTTTGTCCTTCCTTTTATTTGACTACCTCTGACATATAACTGTGTACTCTGTATTATAAAAATTCAAAGATTAATTAAATCTAAATGAGTTATAATTTTTGGTATAAATAGAAATGCAGAAACATTTTCAATTAAAGTTCAGAAAAATGAAGATCCTTATTATCAGCACTCCTTACATTCGTAATTTTACTGAATTCTATTCGTAAGATATGTATGGTATTTTTGTGACTGACATACAGTTCGCACAATATTGCAAATCTTGAATTGACAACGCAGTACTTAATTTGCAAATATTCCCCAAAATTTAATGTTAAATGTGGCAATATTCCAAATTGTTAAAAAATAGAAAGTTATGTACAGCAAAATCATATAAGAATAATCTACCTCGTACCGTTAATATAATAATATATAGTTAATATACAGTTAATTGCCTAATGTTGACTAATTAATCACTTGTTAAAATGACGAATACTTTTCTTTCATCATTTTCATAGCTTGAAGCTCAAGATGAAGAATTGAAAGAAAATGAAAAACAAATTAAGTGTTCATTATCTGAGATACGATCGTTTCAGTCATAATAAGAGGCTCGTCCCTATGTAAGTAACCTTATTGTTTACCCCATCCAACAAGTCCTCCTATTCGAAAAATTTGGTTGTTATCCTCATTATTTTGCCGTAAACAAATTGGTCGAATTTTTTAATTAAATTCCACTCTGTCTTCTATCATCTTTTTTGCTATAATTCCACAACTTTAACTTAATTCTGAATTGGATAAAGATGAGCCGAAATTGATGAATTGGAAAAAATGTATGAGATCACCGATTTTCAGAACCAGTTTATTGACCATACTGAAGTTAATTATTTATTATTATTAATATAATCAATTAAAATGATTAATATTATACAATATTAAGATATTGTTGTTGTAATATTCAATGTAAATTTTTTTAATTGCACACTGTACTTCAAGTACAAGAACGATGAATAAAAAAGTTCCACTGACCCTCAACAGTCGCCAATCTCTGCTCTTCAGAGTTCAGAACTCGGTTCAGAATGAAACCGAAAATCAGGTAGAAAATAGACCCCATTTTAAAATCCTCTTACCGGAGTAAGCATCACTAGTTTCGGTTCTCAATTTGTAAAGTAAATAAAATAAAATTGGTGATTTTTATAATATTACAGCCGGTTTTATATTTTAATGTTTATAGATTAGTTTATCATTTATATTAAATATACAGAATATAGAGGAGAGAAGAATTAGGTTTCTTCCGGAGAGGTACATATAATTAAGTATGACTCTCAATAAATGAGTACCCATAATCCCAAAAGGCCAGGTAAAAATTATTGCAGCTGTACCTTTTATTTCCTTTTACCTCCCACTTCAGTTTACCAGCATATACCTAAATTGCATTCCTATTTCCGGATTTGAGATGGTAATTACTTGAAAGTTTACCCAAAGGACAACGATTTTACAATATTTCCAAAGGGTCTTGCTAAGAACTGTGGTCATTTTAGTTTTACATCTCATCCATTTAATACGAATTTTCGCAGACTTAGAGTTAGTCTGTCATATTCCAGTGCAAGAAGCAGGTGCCGTCTTTACGCATAACTTTTATTTTTGAGGAAGTAAGTTATTTTTAAAACTTTATTTTATTTTATTATTTTTCGGGTGTACACTTTTTTTACTCTTCCTTTTTTTGAATTGAATTTAACTCTTATGAAAATAATATGACAGTGATCAGGGAATTCTGTCTGGAAATTCTGAAAATTTAGATGAATTGTGATGTGAATGACCAGATTGACCTTCGGTTTCGAGCTTTCGAGGCGTCGTTCATAAGTAATGAGTCATGGGGACGTGACAGAATTTAATTTGCCTGAAATATTTTGCAGCGTCGCGAATTTTATCTTCTGAGATTTTTTAGTCATCCCAAATAAAATGATAAACCATCTGTGAATTCAATCTCGGGTGTTCCATTTAACTATATTTTTATTTTTTGTGCTCATTTTTTTCAGCAGTTTGCTTCCTCATTATTTTGATGAAGTTGCAAATGAATTTGCTTCCTCATAGAGGAAGCATTAACGATTTTCCTAATATACTTCTTAGATTAGCTTTGAATTTTCGTTATTTGAGAAGTTATAGTCGAAAAATCAATTATTTTAAAAAATTATAAATGTACATAAAAATTTTTAAATTCAATATTTTGAAAAATGTTTTGGCACGTTTTGAGATATTGGTGGTGCTAATATTATACCGTACAAACATCAATTTATCTACAACTGTCTTCAAGTTAATAGGGTGACAAAAAAAAAAAAACGGCGACACACACACATACACACACACACATCCGGACAATTTATTAAAATCTTGTATTAGGTATTTATCAAGTGAGGAAAGTTTAATTAAACCATTTTACACGGAAAAAATTAGTTATCGAAACTTTCCTTGACTCTTATCGACTTTAGGATAGGTCTAAAGTTTTAAAATATTTCATAAAGTTTTTCTAAAATCCGAAGAACTTTTCGTGAAGAATTCTCTAGTTGTCGAAATTTTCATTGACTTGGTCGAGATGTTGAGAGTTAATGATTTCGACAACTCTTTTAGAATTCTTCACGAAAAGTTCTTCAAATTTTAGAAAATGTTATGAAATATTTTAAAACTTTAGACCTATTCTAAAGTCGATAAAAGTCAAGGAAATTTTCAATAACTACTTTTTTCCGTGTAAAAATATTGGGAAATGTAACGACTACAAAGCTTCCTCTATGAGGAAGCAAAAAGGTGAAAATATTTTTAACACTGATTAACAATTTTTTTATTTTTAGCATCATGACAGTCCCGAAGTTCCAATATATAATTCCAGCTCCATCATACAGAAATCAAGATCTATTTCTACTCCCTACACGTTATCAAGGTAACATTTTTTTATATTCTCATCAGAGAAGGTATTAGATTTGTGTAAAATTTGACCCCCCCCAGTTTTTGTCAAATTTCCACGTTTTGGGACCCCCTGAACCCGAAAAACATATTTTTACGAATGTGTCTGTCTGTGTGTGTGTGTGTGTAGATTTTTAGTTTGTGAGCACGATAACTTTCGAAATAATTGACCGATTGGATTTCCCTTTGGTATACTCTTTTATTGTCCCAAAATGAAGGTCAAGTTCGTTGGCCAGCCATTTTGCATAAAAATTCAAAAAGTTGGAACATATTGAAAAATTTTGAAACCACTTTTTTTTAATCAGAAAATTTTAATGACGTATGTTTGTAGTACTTAAAAAATGGAACAATTTTTCTTAATGACTTTTTTGGATAAAAAAAAAATTGAGACAACATTTTGAAAATCCAAAAAAATGAAAGAAAACTTAAATTAGAAGCCAAACAACGCACTATTTGAAAAAAAGTCTAAAGATGAAAAATGTTTTTTTTTGAAAACCCTATAGGATCGGCGTAACAACTTTTTGAATTTCCTTAATAAATCGAAAATTAAAATTTTGAGCCAAATAACGCGAGATGCAGAGAAAATAATAAGAAACGTAATTATTGGCCTTAAAAAGATTTTCAAGTTCTCCTTTGGCCATTTTTCAATAGGATGAGTAGTCTTCGTTTTAATCGTGAAAAACATCGTGAAACAGAACCGAGCGCGAAGCGCGAGGTTTAAATCAAATATCGAACGCGAAGCGTGAGTGCCCTGATGAGAATGTGCTCCTTAAGGTCGATAGAACCTTAAGTAAATTAGTTAACTTTTTCATTCAAAGCTGTAATTTAATTTAATTTAAATTAAATTTAATTAAATTATGAAAAATATATAAAAATATAAATTATATTATAAAAAATATATAATTTAATTAAATTTAAAAAGAACATATATGTTAGGTTCAAGCGTCCTGTAAAGCGCAAGCTTCACGAGGGACACAAGCGCGCGATGAGAATGTGCCCGCGAAGTGGGCAGATTTTTATTATTATAATTATTATTATTTGATATACACCAATTTTTACTACTATCGTTTTTCATTATTTAGAAGGCTTGGAAATCTGAATTTCCGTATTTCGAGAATAGGCCGGCCAACCTGTTCTCGGAATAAAAGGGTTTTTATTTCCAGCCGAATAAATGAAGTATTAATTGGTGGTTCTCGGTATTTAAATACAGAAACAATCATTTAAGAGATTTGTTCCATCGAGAATTATTTCATTGTATGTTTTTAAAATGTAAGATAATTTAATTTAAGAGAAAATGTATTTCTAAGTATTTAAATGTAATATCAGTTAATTTAAGAGAATATGTATTTCCGAAGTATGTTTTCTTTTCCTTTTTCGGTGTCCTCATATTTCAGTGGATTATATTATCGAAGTTCCTTCGAGCCTATCATCATCGTTGAGGATCTAGTCTTCTTCAGAGGTTTCACCAGTTTGTATAATCGATGTGCGGTTGTGATTTTTGTTTTCGAAGTGCGCGTTCTTTTTTTTATTATTCAGTGTTCCGTTCTTTATTTTTATTTCCCTCGTTTTTACAATTGTGTCGACCAGTTATCCCTCCTCGGAGGAGTGACCGCCGATCGCAATTGCAGTATGTCGAAGGGTACTGACTCGTCGGTGACCTTTGATCATTCTCTCGCGTCCGCGTCCCTTTTCCGCGTCCGTTTTCAGGTTTCGCGAATCCGGTTCGGTCTCCGACATCGCGTTTTTCCCGTAGTCGCGATTTACAAAAATCCCCATTATAACATATTATTATTATTATTATTATTGTTTTTGTTGTTGTTGTTTTTGTTAAATTCACAATTTCTTCTCTTTCAGCTCAAATGAAGAACATAAAGAAAACTACAACATTGAAGACGTGTCGAAACTTCTTTGACAAAATCAGAAGAAAAATTTTCGTCTGCATAACAGTTGTCTTTTTATTTAGTTGTTTAAGTACAATGGCGGAAGCAACACCCCGTAACGGTATGTATATATATTTTTTGTAATTAAATATGAATTAGGGCTGTTGCTTTAAGTACTAGCTTCAAAATTCTATCTCTTCATTACTTCATTTTATTATTTTAAAAAAAATTTAGTCATAAAATTTAAAAAGACTTCAAAATAAAAAAAAAATCTATAGAAATGCAAACGGATTCTGACAATGTAAAAATTACAAATTTAAAAATATTTTTTAATATTATGCAAGTAATTACTTGAAATAAAATAAAAATGAAAGTTCAAAAAAAATTTCAAAAGGTGTGAAAAGTTATTGCGATCCGGGCAAGAAATTAAATTGCAGGAAAAAAATTTCGGTAAGGTAGAGATCGAATAACTGACACATGGCCTTAATATTTATATTTTTTCATTTCTAGATCATGGTATTCACAGACTAGTTGCTCAAGGAGATATTCCAGTTCTCAAAATGGATTATAAGGAAAATGCTCCCGAAACTAATGACCCAAATTCTCCGGAGATTTTAGATCAACCTTTAAAAAAAAATCGACTCTCCAAAAGAGATTTATCCATTTTTTGTTTACAGTTGTCTCAGAGAATTTGTAAGAAACTTTATTCAGAGTTATTGCTTATTGGAGAAAGGGGTAAATTCACTAATAATAATCCTTCGAAACGGTCTCTAATGCCAGAAAAAGTAACTCCATCAAGGAAAATGAAATTAATTAGCATGATTAGTCAAATTCGCGTCTGGCAACAAGATAAGAAGAATGATCTTGAACTGTGCGTTGATTGTGAAAAACACATGAGATTCTTCAGGCCAGATGATAAGAAAACATCCGTACTTCCTCGGAATTACTTTGATATCCCGATTCCGCTACCAGACAATTATACACCACTCGATGCATCAAGACCTGAAATATAGTTACAATTGCAATGGCACTGTTTCTTAAAAAATTCGAAATATGTAAATTCTTTATATATTCTGTATATTATTCATTATCTACAGAGTTTTATTTATAACAGAATGAAAATTTCATTTATGATAATTTGTTTTCGTTAATTTGTAAATTCAGTCTTTAATTTTTCGTTACTTTTTATATTATCCACGAAACCACCGCGAGAGTTAAAATTTTTATTTAGTATTTTGAAATAATTTTTTAGTGAAATATGTAAAGCACAAAATCTTTTATTAAGACTTATTCGAAATTTTTATATTTATGCTTTTTCTTATAGATTCTCTGTATTTTTCTGTAAAATAAAACAATATTTATAAATTAAAAGGAAAGACATTTTTCTTTTAAATCAAACCCTTCACTTTCAACGACAATCTACTTTCGCGCTAAGTGTGTTACAAGTCTTACATCAAAGTAAAGATGAAGCCATTCAACAGGGAGTTTGGTGAATTCAGAAACTTATTTCTAGCTTTAAACTTTTTAAATTAAAATTTGTTTTACTTTTCTTCAGCTCTTTAAATAATTTGACAATTGAAGATTGCATTTTTGAAATTTTAAAATAAATAAAAAGACATAATTTTAATTCTTAAAAATTATAGATTAATTATGTATGAGGAAAATTGCCTTAGAAAAAGGTTTTTAATGTAATCAAAATTGTCAGTTTAATGCGCCTTGATTTTTAACTTTATGCAGTTAGTCCTACTTTAAATTTCTGATTGCGAAAACTCTTTTTCGTAATTGTAGAATATATATTTCCGGTGTCTGAAAAAAAACTGTTCTCTTGGTTAATTGTTGTAGAGGATAAAAAATAATTTATTAAAGCAAGTTGTTGAAACCGGTAGAAACATCGTTGCGACATCTCAAATACTAAAAAACTGTAATGCAATTTTTTTAACTTTATTTTCTTATTTCTTTAGACTAAGTAGAAGTATAATTTCTACACTTGAATAATTACCAAAAAGTTTTATTTGGTCCTACAAATATTTTCAAACCTTCGCTTTTCAGTGTTAAATATTTTTACTACAAATCATTTATTTTCTAAAAAAGTCTAATAATTTGAATCCTACAATTTTAAACTATCTTCAAAAAACACCTGGACATATAATCGTAGTACCTACTGCCCTCTGCAAAACCGAGAAGAACTATCCTCAAGCAGGTAAAAACTGTTATGGTATATACTTTTTGATAAAAAGATACAAAAGATCCTAAAATGAACATAAATGTATAATTCATTATTACTCTTTATTATATTCTATTAAAATTTAAACTTCCTCAATTACTTCTAATATTTAAAACAATAAAAATGATTTAATATTGCCAATTCAAAATTACCCATAAAACTTTATCCGATTATTTAAAAAAAAAAACCTTTAATTTTTCAAAAGCATCAAACTTGATATAATTTCAAAAGATACAAAGTGGATAATTTTCGTTATCCCTGGAACTCTTCAAAAATTCCCTAAAATCTTTTGAAATAGATTTTTAAGATAGATCGAATCTCTTGAAATTTTTTAAAACTTACTGAAATCCTGTCAAACATCTTTAATTTTTATGTAAAATCCCTTAAAATTTATTGAAATCTCTTAAAGTCCTTTGAAATTTTTGTAAAACTCCTTTAATCCAAAAAAACACCTAAAATTTCTTTTTAATCCCTTTTAATCATTTTAAAACTCTCTTAATTCTAGAAAATGTTTAATCATGTATAAAAATAATGGATGAAATCGTCAACTGGTAGAATTAGTCACCTCTGAATGTGAATGGTGCCGTTGGACGTTGTAGGAAGGCAGGTTTGCCTTCAACGGCAGCGACCCCATTCGCTACATTCTTTCTCCCTCTTATTTTACCACTCCTGAGCCTTTCCTTATCCCACCGACAAGGCACAAACCTTTTCATGCCTCTATAGAAATTCTCGATCGGTTCTACCTCATTTTCCATATAATAGTTTAATCTTTAATCTTTAAAGACGATAAATAAATGCTGATAGCCTCCAAATTCTAGAAAACGGAGAAAATAATTTACTCATAAATATTTTAATCAGATTTTTTTTCGCTCTGTATTTTAATTGAATTAAAAAAAAAATCAAAATACAGGGCGAAAAAAACATTTAATGAAAATACTTTTTTTGAGTAAAATATTTTTTTAAACTTTTGTAGAATTTTGAGAATATACTCCAATTTATCAAACACCCTTCATCTATAATCTTCTCTAAGGACCAATTCCTCGAAATTCAAATGCCCTTTTTAAAAAAAATTCTCAGAAACTTATCCACCCAAATCATGAAAAGCATTCTTTCCTTTTGTTGATTTACCCAACGATTATAGCATTATTTGACTATCCACAGGTGAATGTGTGTAATCAGGTGGATTAGCTGGCCTTGAATTTTCGAATAAAGTTGTTGCGTCTATATTACGCATATGAATCTGATGTATCTTATTTCAGGTCTAAAAATACCTCAATTTATCTGTATTTCCTCTCTTTTCCTTCCACATTTTTTCTTCAAGAATTGAGACCTAATAATTAGTGATGGGATATCGAAAAAAATATATCGATATTTTAAATATCGATATATCGGAAACTAAATCGACATTATCGATATTTTCGATATTTCAATATCGATATCCCATCACTACTAATTAATATATTATGATTAATTGCATCGTTTACGAAAAAAATTGGAAAATACCATTTTTAAACAAAAGAAAATTCCCCTGGGTACAAGAATGATTTTCAGGGTGAATTTATTGATAATTATCTTCATGTGCAATTTCTTCAGCCTTGTCTGGAATGTTAGATTCGACCGGATGCTGCACCGTTCACTGATTGCCTAAGAGTTACAATATGGAAAGCTTTTGCACCGGAATGCTGAACCGTAAATTCATCCCATGCAGCATAAACATTTTATAAATGAGTCACTGAATAAATCCGCGTTTCGCGTAAATTTTTAATAGATGTCGTAGGATGTCATTAAACTAATTTGCAATGAAAGAATAGACTAAAGATTATATTAATTACATAAAAAAAAGTAAAATGAAATAAGTCCTTTTCACTGCGATGTAAGGCTTGCGACAAATCTTATTGTTACGTTATAACCGTCTACAGTAATTATATTTTCGTAATGCAAGATTGTTACGATTTTAATATAGAAAAATATTTTAATTATTTATGTACTGCACAAATTGTGAGAACTGAAAAATTCATTACAAAAGATATAAATTATAAAAAAACATTAAAAATTCACGACTTTCAAATTGAAATGATCAATTTGTAATACAGGGTGGCCACATGTCAGGGAAGTCAGGGAAATGTCAGGGCAATGCGAGCCTGGAAAAATAGAAATTGACATTATTTATGTTAACTATGGTATTTTTGTCGTATTACATATATAACTTTTATAATTTATTTAACAAATTTTAGAAACTATCCAAAGATTTCGAAGGGTTATAAATAATTTCCAGGTATTATCAGATATTCTCTAGCTTTCTAATGATTTCATTTCAAGAAATTTTCAATAATTTTAAAGGATTTTAAGAGGTTTTTAGGAATTTTACGTAAGTACAAGAGATTTGTATAATATTTAAAAGATTTAGTTGAATTTTAAAAGGACTTCATGAAATTTTAAGAGATTTTTAAGGAAGTTTAGGGAATTAAAAAGTTCCTTTAAGAAATGTTAAAGGATTTCACGATATTTTTATGATTTTCTAACCATTTTATGGAATTGTATGAAATTTTGAAAAATTTTCAAAAATTTTTAAAGTTTTTACGTATTTTAAGGGATTTAAAAATTTTTCGAGTAATTATAAAGGATTTTAAGATACTTGTTAAAATTTTAAGAGATTTTAAGGAATTATAAATATTCTCGTAGAATTTAAAAGGATTTTAAAAGACTTGTAAGAAGTTTAAGAAATATTAATTATTTTAATTTAAAGTGATTTTAAAGAATTTAAATTTTCCTCATTGAATTTTAAAGGATTTCACAAAATTTTTATGATTTATAAAAGATTTTCTAGAATTTTAAGGAATTTCAAGAGGCTTTCAAGAATTTTAAGAAATCTTTATGTATTTTAAGGGATTTTAAAGTTTCTCATGGAATTCTAAAGGATTTTGAGTAGCTTGTAAAAATTGTAAATAATTTTGTCATTTTAAAAATGATTGTAAGAAATTTTAATAGTCCTCACAGAATTTTAAAAAATTTCAAGTCATTTTTGAATTTTAAAAGATTTTGTGAGATTTTTTATTCAGGGGCGGATTCAGAAACAATTCTTGGGGGGGAAATTAATTTTCACCTAAAATTTAGAAATAATGATGTTTGCCATAGTTTTCAGTGAACAGTTTAAAATAATAGTAAAAAAATTGAACAGTAATTTTTTTATTTTTATGTTTTCAAAGGGCGAATTTCCTAATTCGATTTTTCTCACTTAACATTTTTTTCCCAGTGCTGAAACTCTTGGGGGGACATTTCCCCCATGTCCCCCCCCTCCCATTGGAGTCGCCACTGTTTTATTTCAAGAGTTCTTTTTAGAGATTTTAATGCACTTTAGGAAATGTTAAAGAATCTCACGAGATTTTTATGATTTGTAAACGATTTGGTAAAATAATTGTAAAGGGTTTCATGGAATTTTAAATATTGTAGTGGAATTTTAAGATACATATTTAAAGATGTTTTTAGGAATTTCAAAAGATTTTAGCGAATTTTAAGGGATTTCAATAGGTTTCCAATAATTTAAAGAAATTTTTGTGCATATTAAGAGATTCTGAAAATGTTTTATGGAATTTTGAAAGGATTACAGGATTTTAAGAGATTTTTAGGAATTTTAAAGGATTTTGAAGTTTTTCGTGGAATTTAAAAATGTTTCTAGGAATCTCAAGAAATTTCAATGAATTTTAAGAGATAAGAGATTTTTAGAATTAAAAATTTTTTAATTTTAAATTAAAAAAGAAATTAAAGAATAAAAAAAAAATTAATTTTATTATTAAATTAATTGATTCCTCATAGAGGAAGCTTTGTAGTGGTGACAAAATCCAGTTTCCCAGAAAAGATTTTTTTGAACATATTTCAAGGGCAATATATCTAATATGATATCCTGAAAAATTGTCTGCATGGCTGCATGTGTGTGTGTGTGTGTGTGTGTGTGTGTGTGTGTGTGTGTGTGTGTGTGTGTGTGTGTGTGTCACAATCCAGAAATTTCGTGAAAACGCGTAGAAAAATTGATAAAATTTTGCATAGTTATTCCACTATACACCTGGTTGAATTTATTACAAGGGTTTAAAAAAATATTTAATTTTAAAAGTTTGGTGTACTTTTATAATTTTCGTAAAATTCAGTTTTTCACTATAATTTCTCAAATATTCAAAATTGAAAGCTGATGTAAGGAAAATAAGGATTCCTTGTGTCGAGACGAATCAATTGACCTATATGATTAATGCATTTCATTAAAAAATAAGGATGTTATGGTTAATTGTATTTTCAAAAATCTGCCCGCTTCGCGGGCACATTCTCATCGCGCGCTTCGCTCACAAAAATGAGCGCGCCTACGGCGCGCGGGAGGTCGAATATAGTTCGGTTGTCGCGCTTCGCGCTCGATATTTGATTTAAACCTCGCGCTCCGCGCTCGGCTCTGTTTAACAATATTTTTCACGATTAAAACGAAAACTACTCATCCTATTGAAAAATGGCCAAAGGAGAACTTGTAGATCTTTTTAAGGCGAATAATTATGTTTCTTATCATTTTCTCTGCATCGCGTTTTTTGGCTCAAAATTTG
>CAJFCO010013492.1:0-11856 GCA_904066015.1 Synergus gifuensis
GCCGGGGAATTATACGATCTGAACTTGTATTCTCACACACTCTCAGCGATTGCACATGGACTGTCGGCTGTTTAAAGCATTTTTTTGATTGGCTAATTTTTAATTGCTAATTACTTCTTAATTATGCACTTCATCAAATTTTTTTATTGATCATTTTCGATTCAGATTTCAACAAGGAATCAGAAAATATAAATATGTATTTTGAGTACCCGGACACCCTGTATAATTCGAACTTTCTCTCAGGTCCCTTGATCTACATCATAAGCACAATTAACCTCCATAATTCGAACTTTTCACCCGGTCCCTTGCTGTTCGAATTATGGAGGTTCGACTGTATTTGAAAACTTATATTCGAAAAATTAATTTTTAAAAATTGCAATTAAGCATAACTTTCTTATTTTTCATTAGAATGCATTAATTTCTTTGAAATTCCATGAAATATCCTGAAATTCCTTAACATTCTTCAATTTCAAATTATTCAAATGAGTTAAAAGGAACTCAAAAGAATTTCATGAATTTTATTTCAAAGAATTGAAAGCAATTCACAATTTTTTAAACATTTAAAATCATTAAAGATTTTTGAAAATCCTTAAAAATTTTTTTAAATTTCTAGTAGCCGCTTCAAATCCCTTAAAGTTCGCTAAAATTATTTAAAATCTTTATGGGCACGTGTTATATGACTGATATTATTCTTATTATTATTATGATTATTATTAATTGTGATTATTATTATCTTTTTCAGGAGACGATGCAAATGAATTTACCGAGCTGTATTAAAAAAGTAGATCAATCGATAGCCGAGAAGGAAAATGAGAAGGATTTAGTTGAAAGCAGTCCAGCAGGGCCAAGTAAAGAACAGTCTACTCGTCCAAAGGATGAATGTCAGAAAACTGTAATAAACAATCAAGAGGTGTTGCGCGTCGACGATGCGAGGATGTGCAAAATTTGCTACAATGAGGAACTAGGCGTTGTATTTCTGCCCTGTGGTCACATGGTGGCTTGTGTGAAGTGTGCTCCGGGCATGACAACATGTGCTGTTTGCCGAGAACCTGTTACAATGACTGTTCGTGCTTTCTTTTCTTAGTACCGTATTTGGATGAATGATGTTCAATTAACTTCTTCCAATCGAGGACTTTTAAAAAATCTGATGGTATTTAATTGTTTGGAAATCGAATCAATGCCATGACATGACTCATGTCATTGGATACAAGTTCCGGGATACAAGATAGTAGAAAGCAGAGAAAACAAACTACAATATTATTTTTAAAAAATCGAATGATTCAGATAGAAAAATATTAAGAAAAATCGCAAATTTTCTTTCGAGCACCTTAGAAATTTTGTACTTTATTTTCCGTACTTTCTACTTACTCGGTGAATGTATCATCAAAATTAACGATTTCACAACTAACTTTTAATTTTAAAACAATGACATTTTCAAAAAGACGTCAGTTTTAAAAAAGATGCCAGCTTTAAAAAAAAACTTTCAAGCATCTTCTCCAGATTGGAATTTTGATTTTGATAACGTTCTTTTATTTATTTGGAAATTTTTTTTTAGAATGAGAACGTATTTTATTTTAATATGTAAAAAGAAAAGAAAAATTTGTCAACATGTATAACCTGGCAAATACAAAAAGTGCTGAAGAAAAGCGACTTTTGATTCTGTAAATTGTATTGCCTAAGTAGGGTTTAACGAGAAAATTAATTAACATTTTCCGTTCAGGGTATAAATAGATCTAAAAACTCAGAAGTGGACCCCGTATGTATAAAATTTAAAGTGCTGTAAGTGTACTTACATTTTTCAATTCTTTTTCAACGTTATAATTAACTTAATTTTCAAATATTTTCACAGTTAACTGAATTAAATATTCTGAACGGCTAAATATGTAAAAATTTAGAAGGTTGAGATTATTACCCACATTATATTTAAAATCTTTGTTCTTAATAAAAACTACATTTTCCTACAAAAACTCAACAACATCTGAATCCTTATTCCAAACAGAATGTATTTATCAATAAACGAAACACTATTAGCTAAAGTCTTAATATTTTTGATCCAGAATATATGTATTTAAGATTATATTTTTATAAGAGAAAATATATTTTAGACTATGTTTTTGGGAAACATAGTTCAAAATTGTTCTGCATATAAATAATGCTATACCCAAAAATATTATCTGCAAATTAAGTGTAATAAATAGTACCGAAACTTTTTTCTTTAAGGCTGTTGGAGCAACAGAAAAAATTTCATTTTTTACTTTAGATTTTAAGGCTGCAAAAAATACACGGTTTTAAGTCTTGTTTGGCAGGGAAGAGATTCCCGATGTGAAAAGTGGGGCTTAGTATCTGTTTTTCGAAAAAACTGATATGTTTGGCTAAAATAGAAAAGTTTTGGCTAGGGTTGAGTTTTAGGTTAGGTTAGCCGAAACTTTTCCATTTTAGCTGAGCAAATAAGTTTTGTCGAAAAACAGATATTAAGCCCCATTTTTCACATCGAGTAACACTTCCCTGCCAAACGGCACTTAAAAACGTGTATTTTTTGCGGTCTTAAAATCTAAAGTAAAAAAATTACATTTTGTTCGTTGCTTCAACAGCCTTAAGGGCATGATCTGCGCTTGGTTGTGAAAAATTTTTTTTGGCGCTCACCATGTCCAAACAGAATCATATATTACTCTCAAAATTTGGAATATAGGAAATAAGACATTAAATTACGTTTGTATATTTAGTTGGAGCCATAATTTTGAAAAAAAATCAGATCCCTACTTTACCGACTCGATTTTTTTTCAAAATTTTAACTACAACTAAATATACAAACGCAATGTCTCATTTCCTGTATTCCAAATTTTTAGAGCGATATATGATTCTGTTTGGACACGGTGAGCGCCAAAAAAATTGGTTACGTCGTCACCGTAGAGCATGCCCTTAAGGGAAGAGGTCGGGCGCCGAGTGAGTAAGCGTCATATTATATATACAGGGTGGGCCATTTTAATCTATCCAGCTGAATTTCTAGGAACCTAAGCAAGATAGAGAGAAATGGTTTAGATAAAAGTTGAAGAAGACAGAGGGAGACACACAATGGTGCAAACTTCCTTGACCTTGAAATCGATTTTCAAGGTCAAAATGATTTTTTTAAATAGCAACACCTATTTTTGACCCCGGATTCAGAAAGAGCGGGAAATTCCACGTTCAGTTATGTACCTAAGTCATCGGTAAATTTTAACCTTGAAGCTAATTAAAGGTCATTTGAAATCAACAAAGTTTTCCGGAAGGTCATGTTCATTTCTGAAGTAAATTTCAACGAGGAATTCAATGGTGACACTCAATTTGACCTTGAACTTGATTTTTAAGGTCATTTCAAGGTCAACTTTGTTTTTTAAAGTAGGAACTCCTTCTTTTAACTTCGGATTCAGAAAGAGCGAGAAATTCTACGTTCAAATGAGGTTTCATTTGTGGGGTCAGTTTGTATTTGTTACGGCAAGATCGTGTAGAGATACAGCCAGTTAAGGCAAGATCATGTAGGGATCCAGCCAGTCAAGGCAACATCGTGTAGAGATTAAGCCAGACAAGGCAAGATTGTGCAGAGATTCAGCCAGTCAAGGCAAGATCGTGCAGAGATATTTCCTTGACTGGCTGGATCTCTGCACGATCTTGCCTTGTCTGGATTAATCTCTACACGATGTTGCCTTGACTAGCTGGATCCCTACACGACCTAACCTTGACAGACTGGATCTCTAAACGATGTTGCCTTGACTGACTGGATCTCTACACGATATTGCCCTGACTGGCTGGATCTCTACACGATCTTGCCTTGACTGCCTGGATCCCTACACGATGTTGCCTTGACTGGCTGGATCCCTACATGATCCTGCCTTAACTGGCTGGATCTCTACACGATCTTGCCGTAACAAATACAAACTGACCTCACAAATGATTCGTCATTTGAACGTAGAATTTCTCGCTCTTTCAGAATTCGGAGCCAAAAGAAGGAGTTCCTACTTAAAAAAACAAAGTTGACCTTGAAATGACCTTGAAAATCAAGTTCAAGGTCAAATTGAGTGTCACCATTGAATTCCTCGTTGAAATTTACTTCAGGTATTACGAACCAAATAAATTTCCTAGAAAATGTCGTGTTAAGAGAAAAGTTGGGAACGATAGGCTTGGTCGGAGAATCACAGAAAAGAAGAGGTTGAACTAGATTCGACCCCTTTAATTATTTTGCGGGATAAGTAATCACCTGTCCTTGTCCGAGGATGAAAATCTGTCATCGAATGGGAGATAAATAAAATAGTCCAGTGTAAGAAGAAATCAGCAGGAATTATATTCTGAAACCCCCATTAGAATTTAGTTAACAAGTCTATTTTGTTCGTTTGTACAGTTATTCTATTTGGTTTAGATATAATTTATAATTTAAAAGGAGCGATACATTATGATACTTCTTACCGTTCCTATGTCAACTTACTTTCTACCATCAGGGATGAAGCGGAGTTATACAAATTGGTCCGATTCTTCCCTATTGGGCTGAATTTATTTGTTCGTTACCCCTTTTATGAGCAACTCTAGTCCATTGACAAATTGAATTCACATTCACTCGTCACGTTCTCCCACGCTTCACTAATTGTTCTTTATTTACACCAAAATGACACAAATGGCTTTCAACCGAAGCAAGTGAGAGCAATTAAATCTCAACACTTCTTCTTGTGCATTTTAATATAAATAATGAGTCCTATTTTCTGGAGTTTGAAATTCCCACTCGTTTTGAGATTCGAGTGTGAAGATCTATCCAGTGTGACTTAAAATTTTTTTGTGTTCGTTTATTGGAGCTCACCGTTCTCGATTTAGAAATTAGATGATTTCTAGGAACCACTGTCGGCCGATGTTCACTCAAGCTAGAAATTTTTCAGTCCTCCAGTGACATATTTCACAGCAATTCCCGCACTAATACACTTCTATCTTAGTATTTGGCTCATCGGTAAGGGTGTAGAAGTCAGTTGACTTCTAGGAGTCACTATAGTCGATATTCACTCAAGCTAGAAATTTTTTCAGTCCTCCAGTGACATATTTTTCATAAGCAACTTCCCGCACTAATAAACTACTCGCCTTATTTCGGGACGCACTTTCTAAAATGCCGTATCCAGCTACTTAGGATACCAAAGGAATCCAGTTGATGGGAATTTATCTTGCCGATTAATTCTATAAATTGAAGTCCTTTGTCCTCAAAGTTGAGTGGAATTTTGAGGTTTAACGTCCCTCGTTCAATTCGACTCGACTTTCTGGTTCCTTCGGGATAACTTTTTCGGCACTTATGGATTGTTCGGATTGTCGTAGAAGCTCAACGTCTAGCTTCCCTTTTCGCGAATACTTCCGGGCCACCCGACAGGAGAGCACGGTTACGAAAAGAAAACTAAGAGACGGGCACTGACTTTTTGGTGTTTAATAAATTTTTTAAAAGAAGACTTCCGAACTCGAAATGGAAGCTCGTCAGGTTGATCTGCCAAGAGCAACTAAGTTGTCTTGATTTTATAATGCTCAAAGTAGGTGGGCTATCGGTTGATTTGGTGGGAAATTTCTGAGGAGTCAGGAGGATTTAGTGTGATTTGTAAATCAGGGTAATTGAGGTGAAAGAACTTTCGTACGTATATTGCAAGTTTGACAATTCTGCAGAATATGAATTTCTCGTTGACAAATGTATCTAAGGCAATGAACCCTCGATTGGTTGCTTCCGAATCGTATTTAGAAATAAATTCTTTTCGTTCGTTGCGCAGGCGAACAAGAATTTGCTGAATTGTAATTGAGTGCCAGTTAGAGGGACATTTTGCAATATACGTTTGCATTAAATTTTCAGAATTATTTTTAATTCTATTTTTCAACTCAGTTTGAAATGAGTGTATATTAAATAGAATATTATTTTTCATTATTGTATTATCTCCACAGCTGAGTTTAATTTTTAATAGCTCAGAGTCTTGAGGAGAGAAATGCGGAAGGACGAATTTGATATAGGAAGGTCGAGTGTGAGAAGTGGAGTATCCGATAACGCACCTCCGAGCGGCCATTATATGTCTATGCATTATTGCTTGAAATGAGTGTCCGTCTCTAGTATTCGTAACTTTCATTCATTTCTTTCTTTCATTCATTTTCAATATCCTAATTTATTACGCTAGCTTTCTGAGTCGTTTATAAAAAGGAGTTATAATATGTAAATTATAATTTTTAATTTCTATTTTTTTATGTCTGAAAATTCAGTTTATGCTTCGAAGCTTGCTCAGTTATTCTTTATCGAGATATTGCATTAGCAGCTCGGGTTACCGTTGCCAGTGACCTCAGAAAATATTCTTAATGTATTAAATTCATTTATTAAAGTCTCTTGCGAAATTTATTGAGTCAATCTTGCAAGGGGGCGATTTTCTTTAGGATTTATTTATATATAAGAAAAAAATTAATAATAAAAAAAAATGAATATTTTCTTAAGGCTGGTACGTAACACAGGCACGAACTTGACCTTCCGGAAAACTTTGTTGATTTTAAATGACCTTTAATTAGCTTCAAGGTTAAAATTCACCGATGACTTCGGTACATTCCTGAATGTGGAATTTCCCGCTCTTTCTGAATCCGGGATCAAAAATAGGTGTTCCCATTTATAAAAATCATTTTGACCTTGAAAATCGATTTCAAGGTCAAGGCAGTTGGCACCATTGTGTGTCCCCCTCTGTCTTCTTCAACTTTTGTCTAAACCATTTCTCTCTATCTTGCTTAGGTTCCTAGAAATTTGGCTAGATAGATTAAAATGGCTCACCCTTTATATATATAAGGGGGCCTCACCCCCCTGCGCGCTTCGCGCGCCTACCCCCTGTCAAAATTTTGATGAATTCTATGATTTCTAATTTTGATATTATTATTTAATTTATTGATATTTTGCCAACTTCATTGAATGTATATATTTTGTACTTTAATTGTCCTATTGGACAATTTCGAGGGGTTCAAGTGATCTAAGTGGGTCACATGATCGAGGGGGTCACGTGACCCCATGAGGCGATATATTCTAACCTAACCCTAACCTAACCCTAAACCTTACTTAACCTAACCCAACCACGGATTTCTAGATTCTGACTTAACCCTAAACCTTACCTAACCTAACCCTAAATCTTACCTAACCTAACCTAATCTTAAACCTAATCTAATCCAACCACAGATTCCTGACACAGCGGCGGTTGAGGCGGCGGCGACGAGATCAATATGGTCACGTGACCCCATGAGGCGATACATTCTAACCTAACCCTAATCTTAAACCTTAACTAACCTAACCCTAAATCATACCTAACCTAACCCTGACCTAACCCTAAACCTTACCTAACCTAACCTAACCAATGAATCCATCTCATTGGAGATGGATTCAATGACGTACGTAAAGGTGACATGCGTCAAGGTGATAACAATTCCAGGCGAGTTCCATGGACCGAAAACTCTTACCACGATGAGTTTTTTAAACTTGGAGCTAAACAACTGAGAAGCATGCGGTTTGTTGATAAAAAAACGCACAAGCCTGTCAGAACAGTCATTACTTGCCTGAAAAATTTAGTTGACACTCTTGAAGGTTTTCGCTTACTGTGGAGGAAATTAAAATCACTCGGTTTCGACAGTTTTTGTACGCGTACCATTAATCAAGACCCGTTAGAAAATTTTTTGGAAACGTGAAAAGCCATGACTTTCGGTCAAACAAGCCGACATGCTCTCAGTTTGAAGGTATTTTTAAGTCGATGCTTATCACAAATCTTTGTTCGAAGCACACTCCCGGCTACAATTGCGAAGACGATTTAGGAGAATTTTTAGTTTGTAATTTAGACTCTAGTGAAACATTGTTTACAGGTTTAATCGGTGAAGAGCAATCAGAATATGAGGATAGCTGAAGGGAGGACCTCTTAACTTCTAAAATAGCAGCAATTCCTGAAAAAGCTCATGTTTACAGCAATACAGATGATCTGCTAAAATGTTTACATCGTAGGCTACCAAAAACAAAATCATGCTCTGATTGCTTAAGAAGCTTACAAAAAGAATCTGCTCAGAGACGTGGAGATAAGTATTTTAAAGACGCGCATCTAGAAGCAAAACGTTTACTAGGAAAAATTCTTCTCGAAAAATTATCAATTAAAAATATTGGTCGAAAATGTAGGCGTTGGCTAAAAAGTAAAGTAAATTTTGCGTTCTTCTCGTGCTCGCAGCATATAAATAAGTTTTTTCACTGTTTCATGAAGCTTAGCGTGGAGAAGTATTTGTTCTCAAGTTTAACATTCATAAATCGTGTTCTGAAAGGTAAGATTGTGCCAAGGAATAATAATTTGTGTCCGCTAGTAAAACAGGCTCTTCAAACTTACTTAAAAACTGTTCGTAAGAATAAAAGGGAGGAAGTACTGGAAATAAAGCATCCTTCTGTGAAGTCAATTCCTGCGTCGGTTCCAAATGTACACGCTAAATCGCCTCGTAATGATTCAAATTAGAAAATTGATCCACATTGAATACAAAGTGATGATTTATGATATGTAAAGTTAAAGAAAATTAATCAGAACCGCTGATACGAAAACAAATCACAATTGCATATGAGTGCAAAAACATGCAAAAAAATTTTCCTTCGATAATTTTGCGTACCTTTGTAAACACAAAGCGTACACATGAAGCTACACGTATTTTATACTATATTATATTTTATTACTTTACTATATTTTTATGAAGCATACATATGTGTAGCTTCATGTGTGCGCTTACACTGAAAAAATTTTGACACACCGGATGCACCACCTACAGTACACCGTTTGCACTATAGATTTGGAGCAACCGGTGTACCATTTCGGGCGTACAGATACTGAAAGACGTTTAGCAATCCGCACTTCAACTATAATATATAATATAATATTTAAATACAGTTTTAACGGGATTTATATGCTTAATGTGCTATTATATAGTTATCTAGAAATTAGTTTCATCAGGTTTCAAATTATTAGACCAATAATCTGTTTCATTGTTTTTAAATTACGTTAAAAATAAACAAACTTTATAATTTCATTACATTGCCTTCAATTCATTGTAAAATTATTATTCATAAAGAAAACAATGCGAAAATCAAATAAAAATACATGAAGAATATTTTTTGTTTTACTTCATAAATATTTTTATTTGATTTTCGCATTGATTTCTTTGCTGTTATTTAATTTAATTTTAAATTAAATTATCTACAAATCATCTGATATCATCTACATATTATCTGGACGCCATATTTTATCTTATCCTAATTTTCTGAGTCACCGTCCGATGGCGCCTTTACATCTGCAAATTTTACCATTGAGTTAACCCAGCCTGGCTCGTTCACTCTGTGCTCGAAGTTAAAAGTGTTAAGACCCTGTAGTCGTCCTGTCAATTATAGGCATTACTATTGTTCACGTTGAGATTTGAGATTTCCCTGGGTGTAGTCTGGAAGCCACCCAGTTGTAATTATTTGATAACCCGGCTGATTTTGCAGTGAATTAATTTGATGATTGATTTTGGAATTATTGAAATTTAATTAAGGATGTCAAGATTTGGTCGAGGCCAAGTGCATGGTAGACGTGTTCTCTACCGAACAGGAGTGATTGCACGTAACGCTCTCTTAGCCTCTCTTCCATAATTTTGATTTAACTTGATTTTGGTAAATCACTAGATAATTAAATTGTGTTGAACTATTGTTAAATTCATGATTTCTGATCGTCAAAATGGTTGGCCATTTATTATTCATAGTGCCTCAATCGTTCGAATACTATTTGAAAGTTCTTGTCGGCTTAACCTTTGCAATCTAAGATTGTTAACCTTGTTTGTGAAAATGAATTTGACTATGTAATAAATTCTATTGTTTTCTTATCACTATTTAAATCAGTGATTTCAGTGACTTTTTCCTTATCTCGCCCTCTCCGCGGTACTGTGCTAGTAGGGTTATGTAACTTTGATTAGATTGGATTAAAAATTTACTTTTGCTTATTTTGAGTAAAATGAGCTGGCGCTCAAATGGCTTTTAAGAATTCTCATAAAATTTACTAAATCAACTAAATTCAAATTATAATCTTAAATATAGGTTATATAAAATGGCACTCAACTATAGGGCTTGAAAATTTCACTGAATATCCTGTTTCTAAAATTAACTTCAAATGTTTTCGAAGTGTCATCTCGAGATAACGAGTGACTACAAATTTATGATTTGTTACTCTAAAGTAAATAGAGAAATAATTCTTTCGGGTTGTCTAAGCCATGAATTGGGAATTTGAACTGGTCCCATATTTGAATTGGTCCCATATTTTCCCATATTTTAGATGGAAAATTGGTCCCATATTTGGATTTAGTCCCATATTTTTTTCCCACGGTCCCATATTTTCCCATATTTTAGTGGAAAACTTGGTCCCATATTTTTTTAGTGGAAAATTTGGTCCCATATTTTTTGTGGAAAATCCGGTCCCATGTTTATTTTAGTAGTCCCATAAATATGGAAATTGCAAATTCTAACTAGAAAATTTTTATAACACACATTTCTGAATTTAAATTTACAGATTGAAATATTATTTCAATTTCAGTAAATGCTTGCGCGATTATAATCAATGATAAAATCCGAGAGCCAAAATGAGTCATTACTAAAGTATACAATAAACAAAAATAGTTCGAAATAAAGTCAAGAATTGGAATTAAATTTTAATTCTTCAAACATTTAATAATTTTATTTATTTCTAATTCTTAGAGTAACTACCACATAATATAACTGTTATATAACAATTATTTAAAATAACATTAATGTAAAAAAAGGTAACATTGTTACAAATTAAATCTCATTTGGAGATTTAATCAAATTAAATTATTCTTTCAATTTTGAAAACTCACTTGGCCCATATTAGGCCCTTACTGTAAAATTACGCGTATTTAAATTGATAAATTTATAAAAATATAAAAATGGCTCATTCACAACAGTCCTTTGACTTAACCGGTGATCCTGATACCTGGATCGAATCTTATATCAGACAATTTTTGTCAATGATGGACCTTGATTCCACCGGTCCTCTGGATGTCATTCATAGGGTTACCATATGTTCCTAGTATGAAAGGAGGACACCTGAAAATTTCCTAACCAAACCTTAACTTACCAGCATAGTAAAGGCGGGTTTTTTGAATTTTAAATAATGCAAACCACGAATGTTCAATATAATTAAGTTTTTATATTATATTATATAATTTGGTACGTTAAGTATCACAGCTACTTGTTATACACAATACTATTACTGAAATATTTTAGTTTTCGTAATACTCATCTTATTTAGATACACATTATACTTATAATTAATGAATGCATTGCACTGTGCTTGTGACAAGGAAGAAATAAACTCAATAAATATCTACCTATTTTAAAAATAGGATTATCGATTCTAAGTTAAGGGGTCTACCCACTTTAGAATTTTCAAAAAATCGAATTTTTTTTTATTGTATTTTTTGAAAGTATATATATCAGAAAATATCATACTAAAATTTCATAAAGATCGGAGCAGTCTAAGTGTACTTTTAGGCGCTGTTTACGTAGCTACTCGAGTGCGCTATTCCTCACCGGTCGAAGCGGTACTGCCTACTGCTGGTATTATTTCTGATTGACTGCGATTTTTTTACTTGCGCGTGGCTAGATCTTGTGTGGGTTGGATCATGCTATGAACCGTTACACACGACATTTTTTCTTCATCAGGCCAGGTAAGATTCATAAGGCCAGGTAAGATTCTTTTACGATTTTTCGTTGAAAAAAAATTTAAACGCGTTTTTCTCGAAACAACGTTTTTGGACGGCTTGTTGATAAAATCTCTGAAACTACTTAAC
>CAJFCO010013520.1:0-10927 GCA_904066015.1 Synergus gifuensis
AGAAATTACGTTCACACTTCGCACAATGGGTTCATGGTCCTCTACTTCGTTCACTGGCGATTGCGAATTCGTACCCTCACTGGAGATACTTTTATACGCGTTTTCGATTTTGCGTCGTGCCGCGAGTCTCCTGCGTAGGTTTGGCCTGTTACGCCTTTTTAGTTTGGGTGATTCCATCGAACATAGGAAGGAAGGATAACAGGATAAAGTCCACCCTCGGCAGCGTTCCGTTGATTCGTCAGGACACGAGGTGGGACACCGGACCCTTCAGTAACCCACCGCAACTCAAACTTCGAGGACCTTAGGAGGTCCTCCAAAAGGACAACCTCCCAGGACACTCGCGTGGTCCCAGTGGAGAAAGCCAGGAACACGGTAACACCATCTTAATGACACTGTTAAGAGTTTCTTTGGAAAGAACTGATGAGGCGTGGATCGATCTGAGAGGTACAATGATACGAGGTTAAAATGAATACGATGAAACACAACACTTTAAATATCTCACAAGCCTAGAGACAAAGCCTAACACTTGCATTTGCAACGACTCGAGACGACGAATAGAGTCAGTGCGACGCGATACACATGGAGAGAGTTCCGGAGATGTTTTTCGTAGGTCGGCTCGGAGATAGACTGACTCGAGCGCGAGGGATCGCTCGCCTCGTTGTCTTGGTGGGGGTAACGGGCGATATAGATGGGGCGCGCGGCATCGTGCCGTGTGCAAATGTTGCGTGCGCCTCTTCTTTGTCTCAGGGGCGGCTATATTTATGTATTTCACAGGTATAAAAATATGAAAAGGTAGAAAAAACAAGTTTTAGAATGAAAATTACAACTAAGTGTGTATAAAAAAATAGTCACCAGGTTTGACGTTCTCATTTATAAAAAAAATAAAGGTAAGAAGTTAAAATTTTAGATAATAATAAGATAATTCACTGAACCTAAATAATATTCAATATTGACACGTGATAACTAATGTAATATTGCGTATTTACGTATCTATCGTAATGTTACGTATTAGGGTTACTTTTATCCGACACAAAAGAAAGGTTCTAATGGGAAAAGAATTGAATTGTTATAAGTAACTATAGTCTTTGTCTTTTTTTTTAAATAAGGAAAAACTTATGACTAAACGCGCTTTCAGATAACGTATTGTACATTGATACTTATAACTAATTTGGCCAAATTTCTTAAAACTAATTATTTCTTAGAAACTAATGTCTATGTTTGGTGTTAACTTTGACACCATGATATTATTTACAGATCTCGAAACATATTTACACTACTTGCGCGCTCGTGAGTTGTATTTCGACTGGTTCGGGGGTCTGGGAAGTGAATCCTTCTTCTTGCTCACTCTCGGACGTCCTGGTTTCCGTCGACTCTGCTCGCTTCTGACAGGAGCGTTAACTGGGGTCTCGGCGGAGGCCTGTGTTGGAACGGGAACTGATACGGTTTGCGCTGTTTCTCCTGCAGGAGAGTGTTTATTGGCCGTATCCAGCGAGGAGTAGGGTTTTTTGCTGGAACTGTCGGTTAAACCCAACGTGGAATGTGGATTGGTGTTGGCAATTGAGATGATGTAACCTTGGGCGATAGATAATTCACTCGTAAGTGGTAACATTTCGGGAAGGACTTGGGATCCTTGAGTTTGATGAGACGTCATAACGGGTGATGAATCTTCAACGGGTGCTTTAGGATTCCCTCGTAAAAAGGGTCGTAATTGGCTGCCATCGACTTTGGCAGTTCTTCCCTCCATTTGGATGTCGTAAACCTCTCCTCCGAGTTTTGAGGATACTATAAATGGCCCCTGCCATTTTGGAGCGAAGCCGGCGTTGATCCCACGTGCTTTGTCTGAGAGGACGTGGTTTTTGACAAGAACGATGTCTCCTACGTTAAACCTGGGTAGTTGACGTGGTTCTGGGTGTAATTTCTGGCGTATGTATTTTTCTTGGTGTTCTCTCAGACCCTCGAGTAGGACCTCGTCTGGTTGGCGAGAACCCACTGTCAAGGAATGTAAGAGAGTCCACTCTCCTGGTCTTTTAGACTGAGTGCCGAACATAACCTGGCTAGGTGTTCGACCGGTGGCAGAATTTCTCCTAATTCGTAAATTGAATAGAATCTCTGGGATCTCCTGATCGCAATTGCGATGAGGCTTAATGTGCAGACGTAGTCGCATCCCCTTTTTAAGTTCTTTGTTTCGCCGCTCTGTGGGGTTGGATTGCGGATGATAAATCGGCGTTTTCCAGGGTGACGCCTGGAAAACGTGGGGTGCAGGCATCTGCCTTCACCCCACGTTACCACCACCGGGTGCAGGCGTCTGCCCATTTATGGTTCGTAAATTGGGTGCCGTTCTCCGTGAGTATTGTCCTGGGGTAGCCGAACCGGGAGAAGACCTCCGCTCCGACTAAGTGGACGATTCTGTTCGTGGTGGCATCACCGATCGGGGAGGCTTCTGTCCATCGGGAAAATAAGTCTGTTACGACCAACAGAGAGGTTCTTCCACGTGGGGATCTTGGGTAAGGACCCATAATATCCAGGGCGATAGATTCCCATGGGTTCATCGGTTGCCGTGGTTGTTGCCTCTTGGTGCCTGCTGTGGGAAAGGACTTACAGCTGGCGCAAATGAGGCATGACCGGACGTAATCGCGAGTGTCTCTTCGGATGCTGTCCCAGGTGAATAGTTGCTGGATGGCTCGTTGAGTCTCTTCTCCTCCTGGATGTACAGATATTCCGGTATTGTGATGCTCGTACAGGACTCTCTCCCGAGAGTCTCTGGGTACGAGCAGCAGCCACTGGGCCTCATGTCATATTCTGAGACCGGTGTGATTGAGAGAGTACGAGTTCATGAAGGCAACCTCCTCCGGAGTGCGATTCTCTTTCTCAAAGAGAAGCAACCAGCGAGAAGCCAATTCACGAATATACGGATCTTTCTGTTGAGCCTACAGAAACTCCGAGTAGAAGTTAGATGTGGTAGTGGCTGCGAGATAAGCTCTGGGACCTGATGGTTCAACCTCGTGACTATGTGTCGCACCAACATTCAGAGAGGGACTTGTGAGCATGTTCTGAGGTTGGACTTCGATTTCCTCAGACGATGTTCCTTTTGGAATACCCAGGCGAGCAAATCGGTCGACCTCTTCATTTCCTAGAATCTGAGAGTGTCCGGGTATATGTTCCCAATGTACCACTTCAAGTAGTTTCAGCGTTTCTTCGAGAAGTAAGAAATCTTCCTTATTCTTGACCGGTTTTCCGCGAATAGCCAACCAGTTCCGAGTCCTCCAGACCAGAATCCAATGTTGCACGCTATTGATTAGGAATTGCGAGTCCGTGCAGATTTTTAGTCTCGTTATGCAGGCATTTTTAGCGTGATGAAGCACTGCGGTTGCCGCCTGTATCTCGGCTGCATTACAAGACTGGCGACCTCTTGCCGGGCGAGACATCGCTGAGATACACTTGTTCTCGAAGAACACTCCGATTCCTGCCTTAGCCCGACACGTCCCATTACCCGAGCATGCCCCATCGGTGAATACCCTAAAGATGTTATAGTCTGCTTGACTGGTGGTACTCTTAACGTCGAGTAACTCATTCGCGTTGGCGGTGGACATGACGGGTACTTGCTCCTGGAAAAGACGGGTTGGATTACTTTCAGGTGGTGAAAGATGATCTTCGTCGTCCAACGTGTTGATTGCTCCTTCTTCGGGAAATGTGGCCAATGCCTCCGGTAACGCGTTATGAGCGTTCGTGCTGTGCTTAAGGGTAAAGTCATACTCCCCTATCAAGCAGGACCACCTTCCCAACTTAGCGCTGGCATCTTTAAATTGTCCTAGTCATTTTAGAGATGAAGAATTGGTGAGTAGAGTGAAGTGGCGTGCTTTCAGGTAGTGGCGATATTTTTTCAGTGCCCAAATCGCTGCGAGGCATTCTCTTTCGGCGGGCTCATATCGAAGTTCAGTGGGGGTGAATTTGGCGCTCCCGTACGAAAGGATAGATCTGGTGGTGTTCTCTTTCTGCTGAAAAAGGACTGAGCTCATCCCTATTGCGCTGGTATCGATCTGTAGAGCGTACGGGAGGTTTGGATCCGGTCTGGCTAGTTTTAGTGGCCTTCTGAATTCAGCTTTAAGCTGAGCGAAAGCTTTGTCAGCAGCCGAAGACCATTGCCAACGTCCCGATCCCTTTCGTAGTAAGTTAGTCAAGGGAGCCGTATTCTCGGAGTAACAAGGGACGTACTTTCGGACCCAACCACAGATGCCTAGGAACTTTTGCAGGGATTTTTTGTTTGTAGGTACTGAAGATTCCTGTATAATTTTAATGTGAGCTTCCTGAGTCTGGTTATGATTTCGTGTCACAAAATTCCCCAAATATTTGACCTCCTTCTTAGCAAAGAAGCACTTACTGAGTGCGTAGGTCAATCCATGCATTGTCAGTCTCTCTAGGACGAGACTGATATGTCGTAGATGGTCCTCCCAGCTCCTTGAGAAGATGATAATGTCGCCGAGATAAACAATGCAGAAATCGTTGAGAAATCCATCCAGAACAACCTGTGCCATCAAAGTTTGAAAGGTGTTAGTTGCGGTTTTTAGGCCGAAAGGCATGACGCGGAATCTGTAAGTTCCTCCATCGGGTGCAGCGAAGGCCGTGTAATTCTTGGATGCCGGGTCCATGGGGATCTACTAATATCCGTTCTTCAAATCCAGGGTAGTGAAGACAATGGCGTTTCCGAACTCATTTATTGCATCGGGAATGAGCGGTAAGGCCTGGGTGAGATCCTTCGTTATTGAGTTCAGCCTCCTGAAGTCTATACAAAAACGGGGCTCACCGTTTTTCCTCTTCGTAATCAGGATTGGAGAGCAATAAAGTGAAGAACATGGTTCTATAATTCTTTGCTTAAGCATGTCATGTATTTGCTCTTGTATAATTTTTTTCTTTTCCTGATTATAGGCAAAGGGATGGGTTTTGATTGGTCGAGTCGTCGTGAGCTCGATGGTGTGATGGAGCGCGTCTAAGTTTGAAACCCATCTTTGTAGCAGGCGAGATGGTGATTACGAATAATGTTTTCAAATTTTTCTCTATATTCAAGGGGTAGATCGGTCTACACCTCCTCTAGCTTGATGTGGTCTGGAACGGGCTCTGGAATAAAATCGGCGAGATAGATCAATTGCCGCTTGTTTCGACCGGCGTATATGCATCTCCTGGGTGGTTGTAAATAACTTCCACCGTCTCGATCCAAGGAACACCCAAGAGCATTGGATCCCTTAGTTGCTTACTGATCAGAAAGGTCGCCTGATAAGGGTAACCGATGATGGTAAAATCAAGTTTGATTTCTCCAACCAAATCCATTGCCGCTCCTGTCATGGCCAGGTTGGCAAAGTCGACTCCTCTTGTCATTCGCGAGAGCTGATCTTCGGTCAAGAGATTAATATGAAGGAAGTTGTCGGAGGCGGCCGAGTCGAAGAGTACCCTTATTTCTTGATTATTAATCTCCACTAGAACTCTGGACAGTTTCCTGTAGGTCCTTGAAGCGTTGGAGATACGGGCCTTGTTATCTTCTGGAGAAGGCGGGCGCTGTTGTTTTCTCCAGTTTGAGATTGTAGGAGTCTCCCTTTTAGTATGATTTTCGTTCGTTCTTACGCGACAGTCCTTATTCCAGTGGTTGCCTGGGCAATACCAGCAGCGTGGAGCTGAGTTGGCATTGTCCTTATCTTTAGGTTGGGATACATGCTTCGGTTCTGTACGACGGAGTGCCGTGCGAGCCATGTCCGTCTCGTCCGTTTCTGCGTGTATAGCACACGTAAGCAGATCGGCGAAGGTCCGGGTGTGGGAAACCACTACAGGACGGTTTTTACCATCGAGTCCACCATATACACTTTATATAATTCGCGTTGTCTAGTAATGTATTCTCCATCTCAATTGTAACAAGGTTATTATAAACTCACCATCTGGTGAATCGACAGAGGTCTGTGGACCCACCATTAAGTTACGGGATGCAAGAGACGCGCTCCGACTCGTTCACTTGGTGACGAGCGGCAACGAGAAATAGACGTGTTGTGAGAAGAGGAGAATAAAGAGAAGTGTAAGAACGTTGATCTTGTGCAATGATTTCACCCCCTTGAACTTTTGAAGCATATCCATCATTTAGTCAGTAGGAGACCAAATGATTATTTATTGTCTACCAACCATATTTCCTAAAATTGGTGACCCCGACATCGAAACAAATACACGCAGTTTTCTATCACGGACTCCAAAATTTCTACAATTAGTGACTCCAAGTATAATGTGAACATTTTCTTTCTTCTCCACATGTCTGACGCTCAAATAGAACGAGCTCCCATACATCACGGAACTTCTTGGACAGTGTTTTGCCGTGCCTTTTCTTTTTTAAACACCATTGCTGACATAATTCAATTAATTTGGTCAACTGGGCGACCACATTTTCTTCAAAAAAGTTATAAGCGTCACATGCCGTTGAAGCCACAGTGGCAGCCATTTTTCGCCACATCATCGCCGCTCCATTTTTTTCTCGGCTTCATCACCAAGTTTTCTTTCTATATCGAGAGATTTAAAGCATCGAAGAAAATTTGACTTTTCGGAGGACGCCCAGCAGCCCAGTAGCGGAAACTCCGACTCCATGAGGACACCTCATCTGTAAAAAAATTAGAAAATCATCGCATTCTTTTGTTTTTCTTCGCTACAAAAAATGTAAGTTATCTCTCGAACCTGAATTTACTATTTTATTTGAATCTCGCTGCTTAGCAGCCATTTTTTTTGTTCGACAAAATGTCAATTTCGCCAGACGTCATTTTGGACAGTCACATTTTCACATCTGTTAACCATGCCGCGTGCCTTTGTCGGCCATTTTATCTAAATTGGAAATTTTAAATTTTACCACGTGCTAACGTATTTTTGTTGAAAATTGTAAATTACATTTTAGATATCCAGCTAACCTAAAATCTGTTACCGACTTTCGCGATCTGACAACGCTCTCAAATTGTGTTTCTATTTAATTATAGAATTTATTCACCGTACCTCCCTCTCGTTTCTCGCTTGTTATTTGTAGGAGGGTCAGATGTGGTGAATACTTCTGTTATAAAATTTCCTTTAGCAAACCATCTTATTTTGAATTAGTTACTGCTGTAGTTCTTTTTCGCAGCGTACAAGATTTTCTGGAGGTGCTTTCGAGATCATCGCGTCAACTCTTCTCATCACATCACTTTTTTCCAACCAAGCCTCAGCTGGATTCGCGTGAGAGATTTCTTCGTTACTATGCACTGGAGGTGATTCATTCGCGGTAATGATTTGATGTTAGCCTCGATCTGTTTAATATTTCCTATTGCATACCTCATTTTGAACATGTCGCGAGATCAAGATTCAGAGGCCCCTGGCCCTGCTAAGCCTCTGACGGAGGATTTAGCTTATTTGAGAGCCGACTCTTATAGGGTTCCAAAAATTTCTAGTTTTTATCGAGCCGATCCGGACTCCTGGTTTGTGATCGTTGAAGCCACTTTTAGGCGAGCAGGAATTAAGGTCGAACAAACTAAGGCCGACTGCCTTATTGCGTCCATGGATGCGGATTTGATTCCATTAATTAGCGACATTTGGTCTAAAGACCCGCCTATCGCGAACCCCAATTCGGAAATAAAGAAAAGAATTAGTTCGACATTCTCTGTCTCCGCTGAGACTCGCTTGCGACAGCTTTTGAAAGGTGACACTTGCCCGGTTGGCAAACACTCACTAATCCTCTCTCATCTTAGGGGTATTAGCAACAATAGTTGCGATGATAAAATTTTGAGAAGCCTATTTCTTGAACAGCTTTCGCCTCAAACGCGAGCCATTCTAGCCTCGTCTAAAATAGAAGACTTAACGGAACTAGCCGAGCACGCATACTGTATTGTCGATGCAATGTCGTCTTCTGAATTTAGAGTTTCGGCTGTTTCGGACTCTAAATCGACTCAGCAAGCAGTCTGTATTGCAACTTTAGACAATCACGATGATAGATTAGTAAGTTGTTTCGAAACGCTCTTGAAACAGATAGAAAAGCTCTCTGACAAAATCGATCGTCAACAAAACCAACATAATAATTATCGCAGCTTTAATATAGGCGTTCCTGGTCGCCGTAGTGATCATCGGAATTCGCGTCAATCTTGTTCATCTAGTCGGCCACGTTTCAGTAATCATAATGACAGTCGTTCTAAGTCTCAATCCAATTCTCGTTTCAGTAACGGAAATAACCTTTGTCACTTTCACGGAAAGTTCGGTTCTAAATCTTACGGCTGTGAACAGCCTTGCTCGTGGAAACCCGATATTAATTTCAAAAACAAATGACGCCCCAACGTACGGAGGCAGCCGTTGGTGGCCAGTCCGCATCAAAACGCCTTCACATTTTCGACAAATTAATAATCTCCTTTTTTTAATAGATACTGGCTCGGATGTCTCACTCTTGCCAGCCAATAATAAAACGTGTCGTTTACCTCCGGATCAACTTACATTGCTCGCTGCGAACGACTCTGAGTGCATTTATATGGAACAAAGCGTCTAAATTTAGACTTCAACTTTAAACGCAAAATATCTTGGGATTTCCTCGTTGCAGCAATCCTCCACCCGATTATAGGTGCGGACTTGCTCGCACATTTCGGTTTAGTTCCCGAGTTACATAAGTCGTGCTTAACCGATTCTGTAACTGGATTAAGTGTACGCGGTTCTTTCAAAATCGCACCAATGCACAGCATCAGTATTCTACAGCAAACTGATCGCTTCACTAAAATCTTAGCTAGTTTTCCGGAATTAGCGACGCCCAATTCAAACTTAAAAATTGTAGACGCCGAGGTTCAACACCACATTTTAACAAATGGTGCTCCAGTTTCCGAGACCTAGACGCCTTCCGCCAGACAAACTCGCGGCTGCAAAATCAATATTTAAACAAATGATCGAAGACGGGATCTACCGACAATCAAGCAGTCCTTGGGCGACTCCAATCCATATAATCACTAAAAAATCAGGCGAGTACCGTGCTTGTGGCGATTTCAGGCGCTTGAACAGTGTTACTTTTCCGGACAGATATCCGGTTCCACATATTCATGATTTTACGGTAAATTTAAAAGGCAAAAATATTTTCTCAAAAATAGATTTACAGACGGCTTACCACCAAATTCCAATAGCTCCTGCCGATATTCGGAAGATCGCAGTCATCACGCCGTTTGCCTTATTCGAGTACAATGTCATGACATTCGGTCTCCGTAACGCCGGTCAAACATTTCAACGTTATATCAACCGAGCGCTCGGCGACCTAGAGTTCGCTTTCGTATATATAGATGACATTCTCATTGCATCTTCAACTACCGAGGAGCATGAGAGGCATCTTCACACAGTTTTCAGTCGGCTTAAAGAATTTTCGTTACGTATGAACGCTAATACCTGCGAGTTCGGCGTTTGTGAACTAGAATTTCTAGGATATAAAATTAGCGCGTAAGGATGCTCGCCTACCGACGATAAAGTGAAGGAAATTTTAGACTATCTTAAACCAAAAACCGTGGTTGAACTCCGCCGATTTTTAGGAATGATTAATTTTTACAGGAGATGTATTCCGCATGCCGCTGAAACCCTACTTCCACTGCATAGCTACATTTGCGATTCTCGCCGAAATGACAAACGCGAAATTCCGTGGAATTCTACCACCGAAGCAGCTTTCATAAAAGCTAAAAAAGAATTGGCCAGCGCCTCACTACTAGTTCATCCTTCGCATAATACCGATACCAGACTCGTTACCGACGCATCCAATCTAGGAATGGGGGCGTCGCTTGAGCAATTCGATAATGACCAGTGGAAGCCACTGGCATTTTTCTCTAAGAAATTTTCTAAAGCGCAGCTTTCATACAGCGCCTACGATCGCGAGTTGACTGCGATTTTTGAAGCCATTTGACACTTCAAGTACTTTCTCGAAGGCCGGATCTTCAAGATCGCAACCGATCATAAACCGATCATCTATGCATTCTCTCAGCGTACTGAGAAAGCTTTTCAGCGCCAACAGTGGCAGATCGCGTACATTTCTCAATTCACAACCATTATCGAGCATTTACCAGGTACAGAAAATGTTGTAGCTGACTCGCTAAGTCGTATCGAATCTGTCTCTCTTCCTACAGACTTTAGTCTTGTAGAGCTCGCGCAGGCCCAAGCCGCCGATAACGAACTGAAACAATTGCTTAACGATGCAAAGTGTTTACTTAATTTGAAGAAGCTTCAATGGGAAGCGGACCACACTTCGGTCATCGTTGACCTTACTGGTTCGACTTTCCGGCCTTACGTGCCGTTAACTTTGAGAAGACGTATAATCGATATGTTCCATAATTTAGACCATCCAGGTGCCAAGGCAACTGACAGGCTAATTAGGTAGCGCTACGTTTGGCCAGCCATGCATCGTAACATTACTCAGTGGTGCAAGGATTGTCTGAATTGTCAGCAATCCAAAATTTCGCGCCATAACAAATTGTTACCAAAAGAGATCGTGGCTCCTGAATCTCGTTTTCGCCACGTTCATATCGATATCGTCGGACACTTGCCGGAAAGCAATGACTTTAAATATTGTCTCACGATGATCGATCGGTTCTCTCGATGGCCCGAGGCTGTTCCGCTTCGTGGCATCGACGCTTCTACAATTAGTGGTGCGTTTTACGATTTTTGGATTTCTGGGATTGGTGCACATGAAACTTTAACTACCGATCAGGGTAGCCAATTTGAGTCTTAGCTTTTCTCTGCATTATTGAAGCTTGAGGGTTGCGGACGGATCAGGACCACCGCTTATCACCCCGCATCTAACGGGATGATAGAGCGATGCCATCGTTCTTTTAAGGCTACGATTATGTGTAACATAGATCACGAGTGGTCACGCTCACTTTAAACTGTGTTACTCGGCCTCCGATCTAATGTGTTAGACACAGGAGCTTCTCCAGCT
>CAJFCO010013964.1:0-18017 GCA_904066015.1 Synergus gifuensis
ATCATTACTATGACGTCATCCACATTCACACAGACACACTCACACCAACGCATGCTCACACGGACATGCACCAATACCAGTGGGTCCAGAACCGGCACTACTATACTACTGATAGAACCAGAAATAATATTTCAACTATATATTTTTTGATCATCTTTCTCGGATAGGAACCGGATAAAATCGGATATATTCCGAAAATATGTATCTGAGACCGGATAGAAGCCAGATAGAACTGTATAAAAAGCAAATTTTCCCTACCCGGTTTGTATCCGGTCTATATCCGATTTCTATATGTTTTATTTCCGACATTTTTAGCAGGGTTGTGACGCTGTGTGATTATATCATGTAATACATTTGAACTTCTGATTGTATAACTCAATGGTTAAAATAAATCGATTGATTCTATTTCTTTTGATTTCTTTTGTTGTTAAATAAATTAAACTGTTTCTCATGTGGAAATTTGGTCTGAATTTCATTTCCGTTATGACATTCTTTCAACACCCATGACCTTGAGGTGTCACTGAGCTAGTGATTGTTATATACGTAGGTTTTTCAGGAAAGGAACTCATCGCTATTTATGCTATAAATAGCTGGCGCGTTGTAAATTTGAGTAGCTTCAAAATAAAATCATTTAAGCATTTTTAATTTGGATTGTCGATACGTAGTTTCGCGATCAGAGACCGATCGCGTTACAGTTTTTAAGACAAATAATTATGTCTTTATAATTTTATCTGTATCTCGCGTTATTTGGCTAAAAATTTGAATTATATATTTTTAAAGAAGGTTTAAATATCGAGCGCGAAACGCATGAGCACTGATGAGAATGTGTTCCTTAAGGTCGATAGAACCTTAAGTAAAGTATTTTTCTTCTTCATTTGAAAATAAAGTAATTTAAATAAAAGTAAGCAACGATAAAGGTTGGTAAGCGAATGCAAAGGCGCGCGAAGTGTGATGAGAATGTGCTCACAATGGCACCCATAGTTTTGGTAACGATGATGGTATCGAAGTTACTTTAGATAATAGGTAACGAATTGGTAACTAGTTATATTTTTTCGGTAACGGTAACGATAAAAATCGTTACTTTTCTCATTACTTTTGAAATATAGTGTATAATTTTTTTATTACGATAATCAATATAGTTTATTGTTTTTGCAACGATTTTTTCATTTCTACCAATTCAAATGGTGGCGGCACTTTCAGCGACCAATCACTGAACAGCGCTTGAAACGCTGATTGGCGGTAAGTAGAATCAGCAGACGATAAGGAAGGTTAGAGAGCGGTATATTTTGTTTTTGTGTACACCATGCACACATGCTTATTACGCCGGTTCGAACACGAATGGAATGCGTTACTCGAGTGTTTTACTTTTGAAAAATGTCGACGCCAAATTGTTCTGAAGAATCCGTGATTATTTTAAAGGATCAAGAAAATCCTAGCACTTCTGATTATGAATCGCTCCGTGAAAATCAAAGTATTGAAACTTCTGTTTCTCATGTTTCTATACCATCATGGCCAGCATTCGCAAAGTTTCATAAATTTCATTCAAAAGAAGGAGATACATACAAGGTGGAATGCAGATTGTGTGTTATGCCTCAAATTATTCGTACAAATGCGTTAGCTAATTCGAATTTAAAGAAACACCTCAAAGTATGTATAAGTCCTGTACTTTTATTTCAATGTTGTCCTAGATTTTAGGTTTAGAGGTTTAGGTTATATGGGTAGAGAGGTTTGCACTTAATGTATATGGGCATATCCATGAAAAGTGTCATTTTTCTGTCACCGTTGCATTATAGGCAAATTTCAACTTAAAATACAAGGTAAATCGTACAAAAATTTACAGACAAACTCCCTGAAGTAGAAACAAAAGCTTACAGTTATTACAGAAACCCTCATAAAAAGATATAACACATAATCGGTGAGTAAAATCCCAAAAATATACCTATGTAATATTTGTCACCATCGTAGAATTGAGTGTTTTGCATGCTCATAGGTTTTCCGCGCATGGTTTGAAAATTTAAAAAAAAATCATGCTAGTTCAGTGGAACATAGACTTCTGAAATTTCATTGATTTGACACTGTGCTTTGATTTATAACTCAGCAAGAATATCTCAAAGTCGTGTCACCGCTTTCACGATGTAAATTTCCACTCCTGGGCCTGGAGCTGTAGAAAATGCGCGCAACCACCTAGGTCAAAAATCTTTCGATTTTTTGCTATATTTTGGTTGCTATTAGACACCACATAAGGGAAAAACGTGTGCTCTCAAAATTATAGAAGTATCACACATTCAAATATCGAAAATTTTGATTTTGTCGAAAAAATGTCCACTCCATCGTCGTACTTTACCCTAAAAATACTTGCAGCACACTTTTCTGTGCTCACGGAAATTAAGCAGTATGTTGGGGCGAAAAATTTTACCACATATAAAAATAAAATCGCAATGCGCGCAAAAGTTATGCCCAATTTAAGGCTAAAATTTCCACTCCAAATTTTTTGCAAAAATGTCCACTCCAGCGCCAGCAGCTGTACAAATCGCGCGCATCAAGTTAAGATTAAATTTTCTATTGGATTTGGTGTATTTCGGTTGCCAAAATACGTCCGCGAAAAGAAAATTGTGTGCCTCAAAAATCATGTGAATTATATACAAATTACAGTTAAAAAAAGTAAAAAAATGTTTTTTCTTCTAAAGTTAAATTCCTAAAAAAGAATTTATTATACAAAAAAGTTCCATTTTTTTGAAAGGAATAACCATGGAGTATAGACATAAGGAGACCAAACTGTAATGCATGTACTTCACAAAAAACGTGCACTTTTCTGTTGCCAGAAGTTCGTACACATACATGTACAAAATCACACTTACATATAGTACAGAACTTCCCGAGTGCAGCGTGCCATTCGCACTTTAAAAAAAATATGGCTGCCATTAATGTTTTTGTTTTGACAGGCCATTTCAAACTGCGATTTTTAAACTAATATGGATGAGGTAAGTAATATATTTACAATTAAGAATATATTGGACTGTGTTCATAAATATTCTGCGTGTGATAGGTTTGAGGTTTCCTCCTGCGGTTATACATGTGTAATGTCAGCTGGTAATGTTTACAACGGCAGCCATATTTTTTTTAAAGTGCGAATGACACGCCTCACTCGGGAAGTTCTGTACTATATGTACGTGTGACTTTGTACATGTGTATGTGTGAACTTCTGGCAACAGAAAAGTGCGTGTTTTTGAATACACTAGTTTGGTCTCCTTACGTCTATTCTCCATGGGAATAACTTTTGTATAGACATTTTTTTCAAAAGTTCAGAATATTTTGAAATATTACAAAAAAATAGGCAAATAATCGAAAAATATTACTTTTTTTCTGTAGAATTACTTGTCAGAAAATATTTTTTGGACAAAAAAGTTTTTTTATTTGAAAAGAGAAAAGTTTTTCACAAACTAACATTAGTTTAATCAAAATTAATAATAAAAATCAATTTTTTATGAATTTTTCGATAAGTAAAAGTGTCATTATTATAACAAGTTATGCCTTTAATATCAAATTGAATTAAAGGAAAGTTGAAGAAAATATTTTTATTTTTTTTTTTAAATATTGGATTAAAAATATTAGTTTAATAATAAAAAACTATAATTGATACAATTTTTAACCAATTTTTAATCAGAGAGAGAGAGAGAGTAATATTATTATATAGTAAGTATATTATATTGTATCTATATTGTAATTTTGATATCTAGTATCTATGATTTAATATAATTAAATACAATTTTCAGAATATTGTGTGATATAATAATTTGTAATTTAATTAATAACTTACTACCGGTCTCAATTTAAAACCTATGCCTAACACGATGCAAACGCGACAATTATTTTGGCATCAGAATGAGCCAACCACACTTCGACCACGCTTCTTGTCATGTATAAAATGTTTAAAAAAAGCTACATTTATTAATTTCTCTTTAAAACCATCTACGTATTTCACTGTACTTGAACATAAAACTAAAATTAGGCAGATTAGGCGAAAGAAACGTACTAAAAATTAGCTTTCATTTTTCTGTGATATTTCGCTATACTTTGAAAAATAATAAATAACATAATATATTTTCTGTTAACTGTTGAATTTTCGTTCCCTTATATTCCAAATAGTCAGGATATACACTTCAGTATTGGAAAAATAACTGACTTCGATTTAAAATATAAGATAGAGTATTATAATTAAAAATTTAGGAATAAAATTACGAATTTTTTAAGAAAAGTCCGCATTATTTAGTTTCAGATACTCTTTATATATTTGTAATCAAGAATAGAGTAATTTACACACTACTGAAAAGTATCCTGAACATTTAAGAAGGAAAAACAATCCTATTTCACCTTCAATTTCAAACATAGGGTAAAGGAACCAATTGTCGAGGAAATAGGCAACCTCAAAATTCTCAAACCTACTATTTATAAACGAAAACTCCTACAATTTTGAAACTTATTTGGTTGGACAGAATATTTATCGAACTTTCATTTCTGTGTGTATTTTTTTTCGGAAACTTAGAACCCGAGACAAAAATTATGAAAAAAGAGAAATGTGTCGAAAACACCATTTCTCGTGGTGTATTTTCCAATCGCTCGAGGGTTTGGAACCATTTGTCGAGGCAGACATTTCTCGGCGTGACAAACCTAACCAAAAATTCAAAAATTTATAAAGTTGAAATCGATTTATTCATCGAGAAATAAGTAATAGGTATAATATAATTTAATTATTTGAACGTAATAATAATAATAAAAAACAATAATTAAAAGAGGGAAAATATAATTTGCTAAATACCTAAATGGGAAATTTGAAATATGTAGCAGTAAGATGTAGGTAAAGAAATTAAAACTTTTTTTCTTGAGGTTTTCTTTATTAAAAATAAACACGAAGTTATTATTCAAGCAACACAAAATTATTATAAAAATTTTATCACAGTTTATTCACAGTTTAAACATTAGAATTTATAGTAACTATGCTACTATTGCAAACTGAAAATATCTTAAATAATCAATCTTATAGAGTTTTTTAACATTAGAATTTACAGTAAATAGGCTATTATCACAAACTCTAAATCTCTTAAATAATTGTAATAAACGCTTAAAATTGTGAGAAATTATTAACCTCCATGTGGAAAAAATTGCAGAAGCTTTAAATTAAGTCTTTATAATTAGATTTCTAGGACTTCTTTGGTCGACCTCTCTTTTTCGGTTTATCAATTTTTTCTTGTTTTATTTTCATAATCTTTGTTCTTTTAATTTGTCTTTCTGCAGCTTCCTGTATCCTTATATTCTCCTTGTCTGCTTTTTTCTTCATCCTTTCTTCTTTTCGCGCAGCTTTTTGTTTTTCTAATTCGATACTTTCAAGCTCTTTTTCCTTCAAATAATTCCTCCAGCTTTGACCTGACACAGCACTAGGCGGTTGTTGCTTTAATTTCTTGGATTTGTTAATAATTTCCGGGTAGAAGAGGTGATTAGCAAATGCCTTAGATAAAGACGAATCTTTGCTGTGGATTTTATTCGAGGAAGAACTAGATGTCAAAGGCCCTTTTTGTACAATTAAGGGATTTAATTCTTCATCAACTAAAGAATATAAAAGAAAGTAAATTTTTAAGAGCATGCATTAATTGTGAGTAAATTGGATTTTACATAAATGTATATTATTAAAAAAAGTTTGATAGACAAGTATTTCATAGTAATAATAAAAAAAATATTACTAGCACGTTCGGAAACTTGATCTTCCTGGATTACGTTGATCACAATTGGTTCAGGTTCTGTCAAACTGATGCCAGAGTCATTACGTAGGTCTTCGTTTAGAGCTGATTCTGATATTGATGCTTGCATTATCGAGGTAGGAGAAGTTGTAAACTCAAATAAGACCTCTGAAATTAATTCCGAGAAAATAAAAAATTATTTCAGTGAATAAAACCTTTATAATTAAATATTGAAGCCATAAAAGCAGATTAGGCCATGAAAATGAAAATTATTATTATATAGTTACCTAAATTTTCATCAACAAGTGGTGATTCTTTTACAATAGGCGAATTAGAAAGCTCCAGCTTTGCTTCACGAAGGACGTTCACAATTTGTTGCACATTTATTCCCTTTTCCTCAAAACGTGGTTCTAAGGTCTTAATCAGACTTTCAGTATAATCAAGTGTCTCCTCATTCACTGTGACTTTCGTTAATAAATTAAGGGAATCAACTACGTTCTCCAGATGATTTTTGACACACTTCGTATAGTCAACTGCGTCCGGATCTAGTGGATACAAACCACACACTCGAAATCCATTTTTAATGGCATTGGTCAAAGAAATTCTATCTAAAGTTTCAAATAGTAGTGGTGCGAATGTAGCTTTCGTCAAACAACTGTTAATATTCTCCGGTTTCATTTGCCAAGAACGTATAGTATCCTTCCAACAGCTTTTCAACGGCTTAAACACACTCACATCTTCTGGTTGCATAATATGAGTAGCATTAGGAGGCAGACAGTACAGAATTATATCATTTTTGTCACAAAACATGCTTAATTGCATTGTTAAATGCGATTTATGACCATCAACAAAAAGAATCACTGGCTTTGGGATGTTTTTTCTTATTAGCCACGAATTAAAATCATTGCATATATACTCGTAGAAGCATTTGCTTGTCATCCAGCCCGACTCAGTTTTTCCCAAAATCCAGTCTAGTGGCATACTTTCTATTACGTCTTTAGGCGGTCGTTTATAAGGATAAACCACCATAGGTGGAAAGATTTCTCCGTCTGCTGCCACTACAATTAAAACTGTTATCGTTTCTTTTTCATTTCCTTGTTGAACAGTGTAAATATTTTTCCAACCTTTAGGACCGATAACTTTACCAGTTTTGGGACACAAGCAGAACGCTGTTTCGTCGCCATTTAGAATTCGTCGAGGATCGAGAAAAACAGACATTAAATCACGTTCGGTCATAAATTGAATTAACTCCCTGAACCATTTCCTTATACTTTCTTCAGTCACGACTGCTCTGCCCTTTGAAATACCTTCTGCAGTACGAGAAGATATATTCGGATGTCTTTTAAGAAATAAGGAACACCATTTCTTTCCAGGTCGATCGTTCGTAAATGGTGTGATCCTTCCATCTTCCTTTATTATTTCAGCTACGGTATTTTTTAAATCATCGATTTTTAGAGGAAATCCAGATTTAGCCAAATTGATGCACCAGTCTACAATGGAATTTTCCTCTGCTTCTGTTAAAATGGTCGGTGGACCCGTTCTTGATTTATTTTCAGAAGTTCGACCTGCTATAGCATCCCGAAGTGTTGTTTCTGGGACTTTAAATTCTCGGCTAGCTTTTGAAACATTATTTCTTCCTTCCCGAATACTTTGTAAAGCTGCAGCTTTTTCGTTTAAAGTGTATTTAAAAAAACTGCGCTTTTTCTTTATTTTGTTGCCCGGAGGAGCGTCATCTTTAACTTCTAGAACTTTATTCGTGTCCATCATGCCGGAATATATATATATATAGAAACCTGGAACAATTTTACTCTTAAAAAAGGATTTTATTTTTTCTCTTAAATACATTTATAAATTATAAAACAATCTTTTTTTTTGGACAAAAGTGAAATTGAAGAATTAGATTGTACATATTATTAAAACTGAATATTCAGTTATTAAAATAATAACATGTCCACTTACCTCTTTTAATGTTTATTGCACAGATTGCACATCTAACGTCACCTGATGTCAACATAACCAACATAACCATCATCGATATTCGAATATATTCATTACATCGACAAATGGGGTATAGACGCAAAAATAGATATCCCCATTTGTCGAGGTGGATAATCGAGAATTGGAGTTTTGCTGAAAACTGTCCCCAATTAAGCGATGATTTATTTTTCGAAGTACTAAATATAATTTTTTCTAATAATATAATTATTTGAAAAACAGACTAATTCATCCTAATCAGTATAGTGACATTTAAATACAAAGAATGAATCAAAAAGTAACCAAATATGTGTTTTACAATTTCTGATCCAGCCAACCTAAAATATTATGCAAATGGCGAATTTCTGACAATTTCATGAGGGACTCTGTTTCAGATATTAAATTCGGAATGAATTTCTCTTCTAAAAATATGGGGTTTTTTAGAGCTTTTAGTTTAGAGTACCTGCATTATTATAATATTGATTTTATTTTCCTTTTTCTTATAATTTACTATTTATCATAAAAAATATATGGCGATCCTCGACAATTGGTGAACCCTCGGTAATTGGTTCCTTTACCCTATTATTAATTCAATTAAATTGATGGACTTATTTGTTTCAATATTTTGTGCAAACTGCGCGCATGCGCAAAGTTATTTACCACCCTAAAAAATGAGTTTCTATATGCATGTAGAATGTAGGAAAAAAGTTTGAAAAGTGTGCTTTAAGATTTATTTTTTAACTTTTTTTTGAGAGAAAATGACACTTTTCGTGGATATGCCCATATACTTTTATACATAATTTATAAAAAAATGCGTAACAACGAAATATCTTTCTTAACCTTTAAATGCATAATTTTTTCTTTTCCACTTTTTTAGTTAAAATTATTAAATAAGTTGTATACGTGAATGAAAAAATAGTAAAACGATTCTCAAAATTAAATTTTTTTGATTTGTTAATTAATTACTTTATTTAACCTTCTACTAGCACTTTTCTTTCAACATAAATAAATATTTAAAACTAAACATTGTAGTGTTGCTAAATGACATCACTGCATTTAAGGGTTAACTTTAGATCTTTAATGAAAAAATGCTAGATAATTTTATTAGCTTTTCATTTTGTTAATTTTAAGTACTTACGCATGCTACTTATAATATTAATGTTAAGAAATATGGGCATTTATGTTTACCTCTATTTTCTCTAGCACAAACATTTGCATAAACTGCATGATTTAGATGAAGCTCTAAAAAATCACAAAAGAACAAAGAAGCGTAAAAATGAAGATTCTCAAATTTTAGAAGAACCCCCATCAAAACAGCAGACTACTTTGGACTCCTTGCAGCGGAAGGGTACTGAATACAGCAAGGGGATAACGCAAAATGCATTATGTATAATAAATTATAATAATAATAATAAATTATGTTTTCGAGGAATGCGCTCCACTTTCTGTTGTTGATAAACAAAGTTTCGTAAATTTGATCAGTTTGGGATTACCAACAAATGTATCAGTAATGTCAAAGAAAACACTTGGTAAACAAATTAAAGAATTAGCGAACAACATGCATACAGACCTTCAAAAAAAGCTTGCCAAAATTCCAAATGTAGCAACTACCGCAGATTTGTGAAGTAAGGCAAAGAGGTAACAACAGCCCTGTTTGAATTGAGTAATGTAATGAATATTTCAGAATTCATTTATTTCAATATTATTCTTTTAATCATGAATATTAAATTAATAGAGCCTGAAACTTTCTTTGCAATAATATTCTGCTCTGACACTTGATTCCGAGTAATGATGTGTAATAAAAAATATACAATCAAATATTAAACTACCGGTTATATGCATGTTATGAACTACACTATAGATAATTGTTAGATTTCGGAGGGTAAATAAAAAATTAAGAAATTAACTTTTACAGAAGCTTCCTGGGAATGTCTGTACATTGGATAAATCCCGAAACGCTGGAATGAAAATCTGCTGCATTAGTATGCAAAAGAGTCCTTGGAAGGCACACTTATGATGTACGAGCAAAGGAGATCAGTTCTATTTTACAAGAGTTCCACATTCAGAACAAAGTTTTGGGTATAACCACTGATAACGGATCAAATTTCGTAAAGGCTTTCAAGTAAGATGTTTTATTTTAAAAATATGTACTTTTGATGTACTTTGTTGAATTTCTGTCACAATTATTGTTTTTTTAAATCTTATTTTTTTCGAAATGTTTCAGGAATTGGGAATGGACGGAGAAGATGATGACGATTTGGAAATCGAATATCATTCTGTAACTGTCATTTTGGATTCGTCTGACAATGTTGAAAATCTAAATCTTATAACGCTTCCTCCGCATTACAGATGCGGAAGTCACGCTTTTAACCTTGTAGCAGTTAAGGACGCAGAAACAGCTCTAGAAGATAGGCAGTTCAAAAAAGTATTTCGCAGCACATTTTCTAAGTTGTCAAAACGGTGGAGTAAGCAAAACCAATCAACCCAGGCAGCTGATAAGATTAAAAGTGTGCTCGGAGTTTATCTCAAAACACCTAATCTAACAAGCTATGTCTACTATAGCATTCTAAAATTTTGCTCGAATTGCAGTGTATAATATTTAATAATTAATATATTTTTATTTTTATTAAGAAATGGATAAAAAAAATAGATTTAAAATATTAGAACAGTGGTTTTAATGTTTGCGAAGTGTTTACGAGAATCTTTTCATTAGGTGGAACTCAAATTTCGACTCGACCAATCATGTGAATAAATTGACGTTATATAATACGGAAAAATTAGATGAATGTTTCAACTTTTGTGGCCTTCCGAGACTGACTCTTTAGGAACTTAAGTTCTTGAGAGAGTATTGCAAGGTAATGCTATTACTCCTTACTCAAATTGAAAATTATTATTACTAAATTTAGTCTATTTATTACACAACGTATAGAGTAGAGTGGAGCGAAAAAGCCAAGGGGCGAAAAAGCCATTTAATTATGATTTGATAACAATGATGCTCAGTAATTTCGCAATGTACTTTTTGAGATCGGTACTAGAGGGCGTACAAATGGCAATATGAATGAATACATCAGCCAACTTCACAGATCCTGTGAACGGTCATTTGTAAAACACCACCTTTTCTCAAAATATTTTCTCAAGTTTTATATTCTTTCAGCACTTCAAATTTTGGTGAAAAAAATTTCTGGTGAGTATTTTCTGAATCAAAATAGTGTTCTGAACGATTAATATGGATTCATTTTCCTCGTAATGCACTTAATTCAGAATTTTTTAGCAATATCTCCGAAAATCGGTTATGGGGCGAAAAAGCCAACCATCTGTTACATCCTGAGATGAACACATCCCATAATTTTATTTGATTTAAATTTAAAAAGTTCGTTTTGGAAAGGAAAGGATTTTCCTTTACCGGAATGAGGATAACCACTCGATTTCAAATAACTCAAAGAGAAGTTAGATATAAGTAGTTTCATTTAAAAATACAGAAGTTATTTTGGCTTGGCCCTTACAAACTATCTCTCTCTCTCTGGATATGGATCTGAAAAGAGACAGAGATTTAGTTCCGATCTCCTTTTCAGAATAGACCTTTATATTTTAAAGAAAAAGTGACTTGCTCACCTGGATAATAGCTTGTATTGTTGAATTTGCCGTATGGAGATTGGTCTCCGTCTTTGAAGATTCAGTGGACCACTTGGAACAGGGGTGACTTTACTATCGATGCACTTGACGACTTCTTCCACTTAGAAAACTGATTGAATTAAACTCGGACTGATTTTTAGGTGTTCCGAAGGGTTTAGCAGATGAAAACAGACTGACTATTAGATGTTGTAGATTCAGCAGACAAAAACAGACTGACTCCTTGGCAAAAAAGACCTTTGGCAATAAATCTTCCAATTTAAAGATGGCCGCTATATATTGTTGAAAGGTAGTTGGGTCCGTTCGTACTTCGACGAAAATAGATTTCAATAGAACAATTTATGATTTCTGTGAAATCATAGCGAGGAAACTGGTTGTATGACTCAGAATATTTAAAGGTATAGGGTGCACGTGTTTCTCTAGTTACATTTGATAATTTAGTGTTTTCCTTTGTTGTCACCCTTCGTTTGAAGATCTGTATTAGAAGCGTGGGTAGAGACTGTACAAGGGTTTTTCTCATTGGTGAGAATGCAGGTGTTTGAAATTAAACGTAGTGACCCAAATTTTATAGATTTTTTTAGAAATAAATTTTAGAACATACACATTCTTTTGTTATTCGAAGATGACCATTTTCTTTAGCAGAAAAGGATTCGGATACGTAGATTTGGTTTTATGAGTTACATGAATAGTGTTTTCTATTTTGTAGAAAATTCGTAGAATGGAATAGACATAATTTAGCCAATAAGAAATTGTAAGTTATGTGAGATGACAAAACGAGAGTTTTTGAAGGGGTGGCCTTTCCTATAGGTTGTCTTTTGTTTGAGATTACATTTATGTTTTTAGAAAAAGATATAATAAACAAATAGTGATCTAAATGTTAATTGCCAGCTAAGTTATACGGATTACAATTGCTGGTCTTTTAAGAATTAGGTATAAAATAATAATGAGTAATTAGTATTACGTCGCGGGACGTGACAATACGGTGGGGCGAAAAAACCACCTTATCTTAGTTTTTAAATTCTTTTTTTTAGCAAAATGGTGCGAGTCTACAAGTGGAAACGAGAAAAACAAAACGTTTAAAGAGTTTTTATAGATAATGTAACATATTTGGCTAAATCCTAAATAAAAGAAAGAATTATTTATATTTAATATAAATATTAAATGTCGTTCAATTAATTAATAAATTATTTATAATATTATATATATATATAAATTTATTATATATTTTAATAAAAAAATGTTATTGGATTTTTAAATTATTGTATATAAAAATTAAAAAGATTTTATATTTAAATAAATAATTATAATATATAAATTTCTCATAATATATTTAGCCAAATATATTACATTTTCTATAAAACCTCTTTCTAAAACATCCAAAAAACAACTACTATAAGAGGTAAACCGGCAAAATCTGACGAACTAAAGGCAGAGCCTAGTTTCATTAGCCGTCCGAAATGAAATGTCGCAAAAATTCCACAATATTATTCTGATACTAAGTGATTGACGATTTAATGTTAAAATACGATTTTTGTAATAAACATTTGAATTTCATGTTTAAAAAATGGTTTCTCTTCGATTTCCAGTCTTAAAATAAAATGACTTTTTCGCCCCACCTGGTGGGGCGAAACAGCCATTTCGAATTTTTTTTTCCGAAGGCTATAATTCTAATACTAATCATTATAGACAAGTAGTTTCCACATAAAAGTTTTAGCCAAAAATGTGAAGTTTCAAATGGTACCTAAGTTATTTATTAATTTTTTCATTTGCAAGTTTTACAGGGCTCAATAATAAAAAATAGCCATTTCGCTACACTCTACTCTACTATTATTTATTAGGTAATGGCACCATTGGCCCAAGCATTAAACATCTAGCTAGGTGAAAAGGACATGTATATGGGATATCTTTTACCCGTCATTTCCGAAGTACAGAACAAGATGAAAATTTTAAAAACCGAAGGATTAAGATACTGTGCTCCATTAGCAAACAGCATTAGCTCTGGAATAAAAAAAAGGTATTTTCTCAACAATCATAACTCATTTGCTCATTTCTGTATATCACACATCACATTTTATTTATTTTTATTCGTTTCCTTAAATGTATCAAATTAATTGAAATCTGAGCTCGGAAAATCAGTGAACTGATGTAGTTTTGTAAATCTTGAATTAATAGATTAACCACATATATAGTTTATCTTTAAATTTGTATTTTGTATTTTTATACGTTTTATCAAATAAAATACATAATTCTTAGATTTCAGACACAGTATGATAACAAAGATTTACTAGCAGCAAACTGTTTACATCCGGCTTTTAAATTTGAGTGGTTGAATGAATCGCAAAGGATTCGCAGAAAAAACAATTAAACTTTTATTGAGTGATATCCAAACCGTTGATCTTGACGAAGGAGAGCAAAGCCTTAAAACTGAAAAAGTATCCAAAAATGATATAACTAATAATAATTTCTTCACGTTTAAACTGAAGAAAAAATCACTCGAAAATGTACTCTGAAGAGCTACGAGCATTCATTGAATCATGTGATGAAAACATTTCAATGCTGAACAGTTTTCCAACACTGAAAAAATTGTTCAATAAATTCAACACCACAATGCCAAGCAGCGCATCGTGCGAAAGATTGTCCAGTACAGCAGAAATTATACTGAACTCGAGAAGGGGTAGAATGAATGACAACAAGTTTGAACAATTAGTAATGTTAAAAATAAACACAGAATATAGATAGAAATAAGCTTTTATTATTATTTTCCTTACTATATATTTCTAATATTTCTAAAATATAAAAATAACGAAAAAACTAACGATAGTTACTTTTTTTTGAAAAAGTAACTAAGTAATAGTTACATTTTAAAATGGTAACGGTAGCGATAACTAGTTACTTTTTTTCATGATGTAACGGTAACGGTAACTAGTTACTTTTAAATAGTAACTTTTCCATCATTGATAAAATTATATTCATTTACAAATTTTTACATCGTCCACATTGAGTCATTCTGCATTTTAGTTGTCAAGCGTCGTTCAGCGAAAGGTACCTTGCCAATTCACTGAACGTACTTACAGTGTTGCCAAAAAACGGAGGCAAATACGTGTGTGTCATAACGCATTTGTACTTATATACGGTGGAGGTGTCAACGTACAGACTGTATCGCATAGTTGGCGACACTAGCGCCGGTGATATATACTAGAAATAGCACCCCAATACTTCAGATAAACAATTGACGTTATCACCTCAAAACGTTTTTTCGCAAAATGATGCACTTTACGTTTTTGAAAGCTACTTATTATTTAATATTTACTGTAAATTGGATAAAAAGATTTAATATTATTTATTATTACTAACTCTTACAAATCAACTATTTTTTTTCTTTTCTAATACAAAAGATCCGACATTTGAAAAGGGTGATCGCAGTAATCTTTTATCAATTCATTTTCATCATATTTATTACTCTCCAAGCTCTTGTTAGCGGCCAACTCGGTTGGTCGGCCGCTAACAAGAGCGTATTGGAAGCGTGAGAAAGTCAGGCACGTATGTACCTGTGTTCCCAACGCGGGTTCCACGAGGATGTGCATGCGTCGCGCATGGCACCAGTGGCGCGAGTTGCGGCACTGCTGAGTCGCGGCACTACTGAGTTCGATACGTCACCCTTCCCGTCCCACGGAACCCCTTACCAACTATATATACTACCGCCAATTCCTCGGAACCGCTAACAAGATCGTCGGTAACCAGAGCTTGGAGTGTATATAAAAAAATGAATTACTACTTTTAGTGACAATTATACAATATGTTTATATTAGTAAAATCACTTAAACTTTTCAAGAATCGAATGAATCTTTAAAATTGCAGATTATCTTTTCTATTGCAATTCAAATCATTCCCGCCAAACTATGTATCGCGGAGTGAGGTCAGCACAGTACAGCCTTCATAGAAATGACGACAATGGCTTGAGTCTTCATGCCGCCCAGTGACTATCAGTCGCCTCGCAGCTGTCAATATTGAGTTTCTTCCATCATGGAAGTCAAAATGTCCGCCGTTTTTGGCATGGAATAATCTCACGCTCTTTTGGGATTAAAAAAGTGATTTTTCGAAAAACTGGTGGGTTAGGGCCCTTTATTCATTTGTTCTTTCCTTTTTCTGCTATAAAAAAAATTATAAATTTTCTCTCTTTTGCTTTTAGCAACGAAATTTCAAATCCATCTGATAGAATTGTGTCTTTCCACAGATTTTGACAGTTTGTGACAGTTTGTTTACATTTTTTACTTTCAAATTCCATCAGCCTTAAAGTAAAATCTAATAGTAAATATAAAAGTAAAATAAGATTTATTCTCATGTGTTGTTATCATATATGTATAATTTAATTCTTTTAAAGTGGCTTTTTTTCCTTTCGGGGGGCTCGGCCCCCCGAAAATAACCCACCACCCCCCACAGGGGCTTCGCCCCGGACCCCCTGAAACCCCCTATGAAACTCTAGATATCTCAAATCGAATTTCCATTTGTGTTGTAATTAAAAATTGTATGCATGACTCCAGGGGCTATTCACTCACGAATCTTTCGTGTTTAGCGATAGATAACGGGGCAAATAACATGGAATAAAGGAATGTAACGTATTTGCACTTAAATAGTAATCTAGATTAATAGCACATTACAAGAAATAAGACAATTTATCGATGAATCCATGAAAATTGTCGTGTAGAAACATGATTATGCTTATTTAAAAAGTGAATCCGAGCGAATCTTCATGAATAAGCCCAAATAAGCCAGTTTAACAAGAATTAAGCATTGGCAAGATACGAAAGTGCAGGCAAGGTGCGATAGCCCTCGCTCCCCCCTACTCTCGCCGAGCATATGATCGCCATGACTCGCTTGGTGAGAATCGATTCTTTGATCCCACTATTCCGAAAGCTGCATTGATTCCGAAGAATCGAAGAATAGAAGGTCGATAGGTAAGATAAGGACAAATAAGCAAGAGTAAGGATGAATAAGCGAAAATAAGACGCGAGTCCCTACGCACAAGAGGCATTAAGAAGCATTATGGCTAGTTAAATACTTTTAAAGTAAAAATAAATTTTTAAGCAACGATAATCGCCATCAACGGATTTTAAGTCTTGCATCACATTGCAAGACTTTCTAATGAAGTGAATCTTAGAATAACGTTTCACGGGATTCACGAGTGAATAGCCCCTTGGCATGACTCGGGTCGAGGCAACGATTTCACTCGTGTGATATCTGCCCCCGCTTCGCTCGAGCAGTTGACTTCACACTCGTGAAATCGTTTCCTTTCGATCCTTGTCATGCAATAAACTATTCTCACACTCAAAATGAAAACTCATAGTTCCTGCCACGAACGAATAATAAGGAGATCAAACTGTCAGTGGAAAGCCATTCGAAACTGGGAAATAAAAACATGACCGTAAGTCTTTGAAAAAACTTTAAATAAATGCGCATGTGCGCAATTTCATGGGAAAGTGTGCGAGAGAGAAAGTTTGTAAAATTGACGATCAACCCGTCAATTTTACAAACTTTCTTACTTGCACACTTTCCAATGAATAGGAAGAGGACAAATGCGCACATGCACACTCATTTAAAGTTCTTGCAAAGACTTACGATCATGTTTTTATTTCCAAGTGGTGGGACGGAGTTCGGTCTCCTTATTATTCCTTCGTGGTTCCTGCAAAAATAACAAGCCTGCAGAACAATAATCAATTTGATTTTTTGCGAATATCCTGAAGTGCCGCAATCCGTGCGGCAAACCACATATCTTTTTTCAAGTGCTCACTGTGGCCGTAAAAAAACCAAAACATTATTATTAAAAACGAAAAAAATCTGGCGGGCAATTCAAAATCGAGTTAAATTAATTCGATTTTTAATCGCGCGCTACATATTGACCAATGACATCATTTCTTCAAGTTGGATGCTTATCCGGATAAGGTATATACATACACTTGTCGTTAAAAACATTAACTCACCTCTGCCGATTAATGTGCTCGTACTATCTCTCTCCGTATTTTCGTAACTCAAAAGCGTTACGAAAATACTAAGCCTCTTACAAATAAAAGTCTTTTTTGAACTTTGACGTCATAACGTGTGAACAGAGCCATCATTTGGAATTATACTGAAGTTATACAACGCTATGTTAAAAAGCCTACCATATCGATTGCCTATTGAAGCACGAATCACGCCATTTTTATGATTGTGTTATGGAAAAATACGTTCTAATTACTGAATATCTATGACTTTATTGTATAGGCATTTTGTAGAAAGGTTTCATTCGAGAAATTTGTGTATTTAATTAATTTGTTTATGAAATGTGTTTTTTACACATTGCAATGATGTTTTTTCTTTTAACTTTTAACTAACATTTGAAAAAAATAGGGCAGTTAAAAAGTTTTACACTCATTTACTTTATAATCTAGCATAATTATACTCATTCTATTTGAGGCAAACATGGTTTCCAATCTTAGATTTTAAATAATATATCAAGATTTAGTGAACGAAGAGCCAGATATACAGATAATCACTAATGACCGATTTCTTCACCTCCAGATAAAATTCATCTTGCAGATAAACGCTGAATCCACCAATTAGAAATGGTTAAGGGCATACTCTGCGCTTGGTTGTGAAAAATTTTTTTGGCGCTCACCATGTCCAAACGGAATCATATATCGCTCT
>CAJFCO010014103.1:0-12555 GCA_904066015.1 Synergus gifuensis
TTTACTGTGAATTAGTAGTTTTTAACTAATTCATAGTAAAAATTCTTTCTAAAGTGTATTAGTAAACGAATCGGCACTATTTCATTAATAACTTCTTACTAATTCAGATTTAAAGAGTACGAAAATATTTATGTAAATATATTAATATTTCAATTATATTTATTTCGAAAATTATTAATTAAAAAACCAGGAAAACATTCTGTTATTTTTAGTACTTTGAAACGTAAATACCTGAATTTGTAATCCAGACATCAAATCTTTTGTCTGTTTTTGCAGGAAAATGGAATAGTTTTATTCCATTGGATCTTGTATTTTGACATCCCAAGTATTGGCAGCGATTGATGACACGTGATGACATTTTGGTGGAAATCTGAAAAATAAAAAAAAATCGCCCCCCCCAACACACTAGCCACACATGCACTTACGTCCTACGCACACACCACTCTTTCTCAATTCACCTGATTAACCACTCTTTCTCGAATCACAAGCACTCTTCAAATTCTCTTTTCTTCAATCACACTCACAAAAACTGATCGAAATTATTTGTGTAGTGATTTCGAACAAAGAAAAGAATGCTTTAAAGTTAGAAATTGCCTCGGAAATTCCCAAAGAACTGCTCGAATAAACGGTTACACCGTACGACACCTTCGAAGTCAGACTGATATTCTTTTGTTTTGAAAACGCATTATTTCCACGTTTCTATAAAGTGGTGTGGAAGGGGGTAAGAGAATCCTTGCGCTTTTTTCTCCTCTATCTCACCTCTAATTCTCGCGGTAGCGGCACAGAGAATTTCCGAGACCCAGAAATAAATTTAAAGTAACGTAATAATAATAAAACTGAATTTCTTTAAAACTGTTTTATTAATTATTCATTTATTATTATATAATTTTTTTAATTCTTAATATCTAAAGTTAAATCTAAAATTTCGTAATTTGTTTAATAAATCTGTTACATTAATTATTTATTTTCCATTAAATAACAATAACATCAATAAATAAATAACATCAAATAATAATAACTTCACCATTGTTTTGCCCAAAATCAAAAATCATGAATAATGAAAAAATACCGAAAAAATAATTTCAGAAATTTTAATTTACCGAAAATAAAAAAAAAAAATTTTCTTGTCTGAAATTATTTTATTTCAACAAAATAAAACATGTAAACTTATTTATATCTAATTTTTACATTCTTTCAAAAAATCTTAAAGATTTTAATTTTGAGCAAATTTTGAAAACTTTAACAAAACATTTTAAAACTATTATAATTTAATAACAAAATAATTAACTTAAAATTGTATTTTTTTACATTCGGGAATTTTTAAAAATTCATATTTTCCATTTTGAATTTTCTGGAATTTTCGATAAAAAGATGTTTCTACATATTAAATATCTTCATGATAAACATTTTGCAGTTTGCAATTGGTGAATCGATGGTAAATCGTCGATGGTAAATCGTTTCTGGAAGTTCTAACTTGCATCAGTTACCGACGCGGGTCGAACTTCGAAGTAATTCGCAGTACGACTCGCCAAGAGGGCGCGTTTATCAGTCCCCTCTTCTCAAATTCTCTTTTTCAATAGGATTAGCAATCTCCCAACTCATCTCTGCCTGTAGTATCATCACAAAAATATTGAGATATTCACGTTCTTCAAAATTGTTCAAGGTGTTGGAATCTAAAAAGGGTAATTACAACACTATTGGAGAGTGTTCCTTGCCGCGTATCAAGTGTTGTGGCGTTATTTCCGCGAAAACTAGTGTTTTATTGTGCCTCGTGCTCGCCTGTCAGACACACACACTGACAGGATGGTCGACGCGGGAGTGTATACAAGGTATGATTATCGGATTTGCACCGATATTTTCTTTTAATTAAAAAATGATGGACCAGGTCCCCTAAGTTCAACCCTAATTTCCCATTAGAACTCGAAAAAACTTTGCAAATGTCCTTTTTTCCCCTCAAAAAGTCGACAAAATTTTGACATGCAGATTAGAGTGATATCGCAGATTTCACCATCTTCTTGTACCCTCCTGCATCATCCTTAAGGTTCTATCGACCTTAAGGTGCACATTTTCATCAGGGCATTCGCGCTTCGCACTCGGTATTTGATTTAAACCTCGCGCTTCGCGCTCGGCTCTGTTTAACAATATTTTTCATAATTAAAACGAAAACTACTCATCCTATTGAAAAATGACCAAAAGAGAACTTGTGGATCTTTTTAAGACCAATAACTATGTTCCTTATCATTTTCTCCGCATCTCGCGTTATTTGGCTCAAAATTTGAATTTTATATTTTCTAAGGAAATTCAAAAAGTTGTTATGCCTATCCTATAGGGTGTTCAAAAAGAAACATTTTTCATCTTTAGTCTTTTTTCATATCGTGCGTTTTTTGGCTTCTAATTTAAGTTCTTTCATTTTTTTGGATTTTCAAAATGTTATGTTGTAACATGGCTGTTACTTAGATTCCCTGAATACAGGCGTAACAGGGGGGTGGAAGCACGAACCGGCAAGCAGCGGTGCTGTGAGTCGTCAGTCGGCCCCCTATCTCTCTCTCTACAGCGTTCGCGACAGACGTATCAGCTCTGCTAAGTCCCGCGTCTTCCGTCGAGCCTGTTGGTGTCAGCTGAGGAGATCAGCTTTGCTCTTTTTTGGAAACCCAGTTATTTTCGAGGCCTTTCTTTTGCGCTGGAAGCGCCGTTTTGTCGTCGTTCACTTGTGGCTGGAGTCAACATTGTTGCAGAGTAATAAACTTAGTTTGTTTCAAGTTTAGCAATTGTGTTGATTATTTCCAGCTCCTCCCCGGGCAGTTCCAAATCCCATCCCTTATTAGAGTGATAATCGTCTCAGATTACTCCTGGCGCCCAAACTAAATAACCCACAATCCTAAAAACTGCCAGGAGGAGTAGGAAATGGCCAAAGAATTGTGATAATTGAAAATCATAATTTTCTTGTTTGGAAAAAGGAATAAAAAGTTGTGAAGTGTGAAGTGCCAGTGCTCTTGAAATTTGTTTTCCCGCGGTATGTCTTTTCGTTTTCAGGAAATAATTGAAGCGAAAATAATGGAAATCTGAAAGGAATATAGTTTCGCATTTTTCGAGTAGGAAAGTGAAAAACCGAAATAGAAAAACGGCGAATAGTGATAGTAGAAAAGTTATAGAAAATCGTGGTTAAAGAAGTAAAAAGCTCTTAAGAAAACCCTAAGAAGGGGTAAAATTTCTTAAGAAAAAAGAAAACCGAGTAGGAAAATTCGGGGAAAGTGAGAAAAAGTGCCACGAAAGAAATTTCGGTTAGGAGAAAATTCAAAAATATTGAATTGAAAAATAAAGTTTGTGACAGGTCGAACTGAAGGGTGACCGTGAACCGCGCTGGACAGGGTCAAAGCGTGTCTCATAGCTAAGTCCGAGCGGTATCTCGAAAAATAAACATCCCTCGACAATTTCGACCGAAAATTCGGTTACCTAAGTGTCGAAATAATATTCCGAAATAAAATTTAGAAAATTTTTCATACCGGGTGGCAAGTAAAACAGAATCAGGTATGAGTGCAACCCAGAGCCCACAGTGGAATGGCGTTAGGGGGAATGGTTCTTAGGTCTGGGAAGGGGAAAAACAAAATGGCGGAAAGTGAGCGGAGAGAAGCGAACCAAGTGACAGGTGAGGAGCTAGAGGAGTTAGCTAGGGAAGTCGAGAGGTTAGAAACATCGACCAATATGGGAATTCCTCCAAAAAATAAAGGATTTAGTTCACGAGGTAGAGGTTTTTCGCGAAATAAAAATTCGGGAGTAGGAAATCGTTTCACTCTTAACGAAGAGGACTTGACACTTGAAACGTTTAGAAATAGGGAAGACGAGTTGGCAAGTACCAAAGGACGTACATTAGAGTGAGACTACACAGGATTCCCAGACTCTAACGAGGCTAGAGAATTAGGAGCAATACCTAAAACTCTAACAGCAACTCAGATTCTGACAAATTCTCATAGACCGCTCGAGAGAAACTTTGACAGACCAAGGCGAGAAAGGAGCCTAGACTCTAACACAACGGAAGACACCGGAGCTGAAAGTATAGGAAAAATTTATTCTCGGATAAGAAGTAAAGATAGTTTAACCCGCGAGGACTTAGAAGAAATGAGAGCAGCAAAAGACGCGATGGACTATTATTTTAAAGAACTAGAAAGTGAATTCGTGGAATTAAAAGAAAATAATTCAAACGCGGAAAAAGAAGATAGGCAATCGGTTCGACTAATTGAACTTAACGAAAATAGAGCCGCAATAGGAAACCCGAATAGAGAAAATATAAAATCAAAATATTTTACAGAAACGGCACGAAATTGGGAAAGCGAAAATAGAGAACCGTACATGGATAAATCAAGCATAAGTATATCTCGTATGTCGTATGCGAAAGAAAGGTCGGCGCGTAGATCTTTAACTATGCGAGACGAGAGAGATGATTGACAGAGTATCGAACCACCCCAACGGGATATGGGGTAATATGTGGCGGGACACAATCCCAGCCACATATTACTCTTACGGTATGGTAAAAACACCATTCCAAATAATGTCGGGTTGGCCATTTAAATTTTCTAACAATAAAATGGACAGCCCCGCCCAATTTTTGGAAGATATTGTCAGGTTTAAGAGAGGGTATTATGTAGATGATCGCGATGTTCTAGAAAATTTAGACGCGTTATGAAAGGAAGAAGCTAAAGATTGGTTCTTGGTAAATAAAAGATCGTGGCGTAGTTTAGATGACTTTCTTTCAAGTTTTAGAAATGCATATCTAGATGAAAGATTTTTGGAAGAGACGCATCAAAAAATAAAATTTTGTAATCAAGAAGAAAATCAAGATTTAGGTTCATATCTCACGGAGATAAGAAAGTTGTTTAGTATGCTTAACCCTAAAAATCCTTTAGAGTGGGAATTGCGGAAAGCGTATGAAAACATGCATCTGATTTATAAGACGTATATTAGGAGATACGATTTTCAATCTTTCGAAGAACTTCTAGAAATAGGAAGAGAATGGGAGGCCGAAAGGTTGAAATCGAAAATTAGAGGTCAGGTGTCAACCGTGACAGATATAAAGAATAAACCGAGCGATAAGTACCCAGATAGACGTCAAAATAATTAGAACCAATATTTTGAAAATAGAAACGCGATACAGCAACGAAGACCGTATAGATAGAGATACGTGAACCTAAGGGAAAGATACCGAAGCGAAGAGAATACGGATAGGCAAAGCGAACAAAGCCAAGAACCAAGAGTACAGATTAGCGAAATAGAATCGGGAAGTGTTAGGAAACCCGAAATAAAAGTGATAGAGCCTTCTAATAAACCTGGCGTACCCAAAGCGGAAGCGAAAGCTGAACCGATAGTGACAGAACCCCAAAATAGGAACCAATGGGTTAATAGAAACCCAAGCGTGAGATGACAAACCATTAAGTGTTATGTGTGTGACAAACCTGGTCATATCGCAAGAGATTGCCGTTATAGATATCAGAATTCGGGAAACGAGAGGGGCGGGTGAAGGGTAATAAACAACCTGGAAGCAGATCGCCAGAAAAGTTAAATTTGAAAAATAATGGCAAATGCGAAACAAGGTTTCACTTAATAATTAAATTTGAAGGAAAATTATTTAAATTATTGGTAGACACGGGTGCGACACACACATACGTAGGGAAAGAGTTCAAACAGAAAATAGAAGAATCCGTAATTCTTTCATCGGAACCCGTTTCACGAACCTTAATAGTTGCAAATGGGGAAAAAGAGGAAATTACGGGACAGGTTTCAATTCCGGTGGAAATAGAAAATCTCAAGAAAAGACTTTTGGTTAGGATAGTTCCCGAATTAAAGTCAGTAGGTACATTAGGTACGGATATGATTAAAGGACTGGGAATGGCGCTCGATTATGACAAAGAAATCTGGTGGTTACCAGATAAACCTTTGATTAGATTCAAGATGGAGTCTCAGCCGGCAGCTCTCCCAAAGCCGATTAAAATCAACAGTCAAGGTCGGGAGTCACTCAATCCACAGCCTAAGCTAAAAATAAATTTCGGGAACAAAGTTAATTTAAAAAGGGATAAAACAACCGAATTGGCTAGAGAAACAAGAACTGAACAGGAATCGGGGAAAACAATAGATCCCAACTTATCAATAGTAACAGAGAGAGCCCAAACTCTGATTGGGAACCCAAAAATCTACCCCAAGCGTACCCCAAATACCATATAGTAATCGATTCGAATATCTTAGCAAACTTAGAGAGGAAGACAATAAGGAAAGGAAAAAATTGCGAGTAAGGCAAACGGAAGTGCCAAAGCTAATGGAAGTAAAATTTTCTAAAAATAAAATAAGAAATTGGATAGAAAGCGAAAGCGAGAGTAGTTGACAACAATTTAAGAATAGAGCCATACTTAGGAAAGAAACGGTAAAAATAAAGAGTAGAAAAGATAAAAATAAAACGGGGAAAATCGACGAAAAAGCGTTAGGAATTAAATGAGAACCAACAAAGAAGGTTGGAAGAATTTTTAAAAAAGAAAATCAAACCTGAAGTAGGAAAAGAGCATAGGGCAACGCATCTAGCTAAGTATAGGTTAGATGTGCAAAGGCACAAGCCTATTAGGTAAAGGTTTTATCAGGTTAGCCCGATAGTTAAACAAGCGATTTGTGAGGAAATCGATAAAATGCTAGAACAGGGGATAATAGAACCCGCGAGTTTGGAATAGTCTAACTCGATAGTAATGATAAAAAGACCGAACGGTAAATATAGATTTTGCCTGGATTTTAGGAAAGTCAATAGCGTGACTAAAAAGGATTGTCACACTATACCATTAATGGATGAGATTAAGGATGCTCTTAAAGCCGCGAAATACATATCCAAGGTAGATCTTAAGTTAGCATATCTGCAAATACCCTTGGAGGAAGAGTCGAAACCTTTAACAGCATTCATAGTTCCTGGGAAGGGAATGTACCAATTCAAGACGATGCCTTTTGGATTGACAAACGCTCCCGCGACTTTCCAGAGACTAATGAACAAAATAATAACGCCCGAGTTAAAACCGCAGGTATTTTGCTACTTTGACGATATAGTTATCGCGACGGATAGCTTCGATGAGCATTTAAAGCACTTAGGAATAGTATTGGATAGGGTAAATAGAGCAGGTTTAACCATCAGTTCAGAGAAGTACGAATTTGGTTGCTCAGAGGTTAAATATTTGGGTCTGAAGATAAAAAATAAAGGAATACAGATAGATGAAGAGAAAATTATACCAATTCTAGAGTACCCAGCGCCGAGAAATGTAAAACAGTTACAAAGGTTAATTGGAATGGCGAGTTGGTATCGTAAATTCATACCACGTTTCGCGGAAATAGTGGAACCGTTTAATAGGTTGTTAAGGAAAGATAAAGCCTGGGAGTGGGGAAAAGATCAGGAAGAAGCCTATGAAAAGATTAAGAATGCATTGACATCAGATCCGATCTTAGTACACCCAGACTTTACATTACCGTTCCAGGTGGAAACGGACGCGAGTACGACATGGTTAGGAGCAGTTTTAACACAAATTAAGAACGAGGAAAATCATGTAGTCGCTTACGCGAGTAGAGGCTTAAATGGAGCGGAAACGAGGTATTCGGCAACGGAAATATAGTGCTTAGCAGTAATTTGGGAGATAAGAAAATTTAGACCTTATTTACAGGGCTTTCATTTCAGGATATTGACTGATCACCAAGCTTTGAAATGGCTTCATAAATTGAAAAAAAATCAACAGGTCGAGTAGCCAGATAGGCGCTAGAACTGCTGGAGTACGATTACGAAGTAGTCTATCGGAAAGGTAGTTCAAATCACGTGCCGGATGCACTCTCGAGATAGAACGAAATCGAAAAACCGTTACCCAGCGCATTAGCGACATGCGTAGAAAAAACACTCGAGAACTTAAAAGACGAAACTGACGATTGGTATAAAGGCAAAGTTAGGCAAGTGTTAAAACATCCTAGGGAAAACGAGAATTAGAGAATAAGAGATTCTCAACTGTATTTCTATAGACCAGACCCACTTAAGTCGAAACTATTACCAGATTCCAACCCGTGGAAACTGGTTATCCCTAAAAGATTGCGGAAACAGGTTTTATTAGAACACCATGACAACGTGCAGGCAGGCCATTTAGGAGCCGAGAAAACATACGTGAAAATATCGGAAAACTACTTTTGGCCAGGTAGTTATTCCGAAGTATTGAATTATGTTAAAAGCTGAAAAATTTGTCAAATAATAAAACCGGGAAACAAACCTAAGATAGGGCTGATGGGTAAAGGAATAGTCGAGGAACCGTGGAAAATGGTCACAGCGGACATAATGGGCCCGTTACCATTAACGAGAAAGCGTAGAAACCAATATATCCTGGTAATAGTGGATAATTTCTCTAAATGGGTAGAGATAATTCCAATTAAAAAAGCTAATGGTAAAGAAATAGAAACAGAGTTCTATAAAAAGATAATATCGCACTGGGGAACCCCCAGAATATTGTTAACAGACAATGGGACAGAATTTGTTAACAAAACTATTAGAAAATTAGCTGAAAAATTAGGGATTAGACAAGTAACCACACCAAAGTACTACCCCTAAGCAAACCCAACAGAAAGGTCTACGAATATTTGGTAGACATAAAATACGCAATGAATTCGAGTAAAAATGCGTCTACAGGGTTTACGCCAGCGTTCGTAAATTTAGGTAGGGAATTACATCCACAGCAATCCCTAAAGGCTGAAATCGAAGATACCGAAGAGGTAAAATTTCAGGAAGTAGATAAATGGACCGATAGGTGGCGAAGTTTTCAAGTATTGAAAGAACAAGTACAGACAAATTTTGATGAGGCAAATCAAAGACAAGCAAGATACTATAACCTTCGTAGGAGACCGCAAGTATTTTATGTAGGGGATAGAGTCCTAAAAAAAGTCAATAAATTGTCTAATAAAGCGGAAAGTAAAGCGGGTAAATTATTTGATAAATACGAAGGAACATTCATAGTTGAAAAGAAAAAATGATTTTAAATTAGGAAGGGGATGATAACGAAGTTAAGGTTGAAAAAGAACCAATAAGAAATAAGGAAAAAAAGAACAGAAAAAGAATTAATAGAGAATAAAGTTATAAGTTGAAAAAGAACCACTTAAGGAAAAATAAATTAAAGTAAAGTAAATTAAAAGCAGAAACTCTAACTCAAAACCGCAATTCGAAACTCTGACTCAAAACCCCAATACGAAACTCTGACTCCGACCCCAAAGAAGAAACCCAAGACTTGAAACACTCCAACCAAGACGGAAAATCAAGCTATTTTTCCAGATGGATAACACTAATAGTGGAACCTATGCCGCAATGTGCGAGCAGAGGAGAGGCTCCTAGAGCATTTGAACCACTGCAAGGCCTGGCAGTGGTTAGAAAAGCGAAGGCAGGAAGTGCCCCGAGAGATGATCCCCTACCGTCCACACCGTCACGTGCGCGAAATGTTTGAAAGCGAGATCGCCTTCAAACTGAAAGAGTGCCGCTTGAAGGTACGCGGAAACGGAGCAGCAAGAGGCGTTCAAGAAAAGGGCTAAGAGGGTCAGAGACGCTCAGCGAGAGCTGTGGCTCAAAAAGACAAATTGACCCAAGGGGGTTATTTAATCAAAAGTCTCCCCAACTCCACTCTAACATTGAATAAATGGAAAAAAAAGAACAAATAAAATTGACTGAATTACTCGGACTCCCGACCCAATCAATTTTTTTTTGTTTTTTAAATGTTACAGAATAAGAAAAGAACCAAGGTTGGAGACGGATAGAAAGAACAAAGTTTGGAGAAAAATAGAAAGAACCAAGGATGGAAAGAAAGGACAAAGAAGAATTGGAGAAATCATCGAAACTAACAGTTAGAGTAGCGGCAAAAAATTTCCAATTTTGTAAAAAGCTAATACCTGAAGAATTGTATATATTTCACGATAGCTTTTGTAATGATAGACCGTACAGGCATAGGCAAAATCTGACAGGCCCCAGCCACTATAAAAGTAAATATGTAAGAAAGGACTGGGAAAAGATTAACTTGAAATATCAAGAAATAATTAAGATAGAAATTAAGCCTAGGAGAAAAAGTAAATGGGATTTTAGAAGCCCTGTAAGGGAAGTAGAGACTTTGGCCTTTCAAACGGAGTTAGCGTTGTTAAAAGAAGTTTCGGTCATGGACCGAAACTCCCACATGGAGGGGGGGGTGTAACATGGCTGTTACTTATGTTGCCTGAATACAGGCGTAGGGGCGGGGGCACGAACCGGCAAGCAGCGGTGCTGTGAGTCGTCGGTCGGCCACCTCGCTCTCTCTCGTTTGGTTTAGCGTTCGCGACAGACGTGACAGCTCTGCTAAGTCCCATGTCCTCCGTCGATCCTGCTGGTGTCAGCTGAGGAGTTCAGCTTTATCCTTTTTTGGAAAACTAGTTATTTTCGAGGCCTTTCTTTTGCGCTGGAAGCGCCGTTTTGTCGTCGTTCACTTATGGCTGGAGCCAACATTGTTGCAGGGTAATAAACTTAGTTTGTTTCAAGTTTAGCAATTGTGTTGGTTATTTCCAGCTCCTCCACCGGCAGTTCCAAATTCCATCCCTTATTAGAGTGATAATCGTCCCAGATTACAATGTCTTTCAATTTTATTTTATCCAAAAAAGTCATTAGGAAAAATTGTTCGACTTTTTGAGTACTACGAACATCCGTGCATAGAATTTATAAATTAGAAAAAAGAGGTTTCAAAAATTTTCAAAATGCTCCAACTGTTAGAATTTTTATCCAAAATGGCTGGCCAACGAACTTGACCTTCATTTTAAGACACAAAAATAGTATGGCAAAGACCAATCCAATCGGTCAATTGTTTCGAAAGTTATCGTGCTCACATACTAAAAATCTACAGACAGACAGACAGACAGCCAAATTCGTAAGAACATGTTTTTTGGGTTCAGGGAGTCCCAAAACGTGGACATTTGACAAAAACTGGGGGGTCAAGTTTTACGCAAATCTAATACCTTCTCTGATGAGAATTTAAAATTAAAAATTAGGACAAATGATTATTCGGAAAAATAAAAATTATGCTAAATAATAATTCGGTATTATAAAAATTATGTCAAATTATAATTCGGTAAAATAAAAATTATATCAAACGGTAATTCGGAAATATAAAATTATAGCAAATTGATTTTCAGTCAACTGATTTTCGGTAAAATAAATTTTAGGGAAAATAGAATTTGGGATATATTCATGCGCCCCGAGCTACATTCCCTTTTACACAGCACTCACACTTTGTTCATATTCCACAATCCTTAATCCTGATACCTTTTGCAAGACCTTTATTTTCGAATTCTTTAACTGCATCTATGACTTGGTGACCGAATCTTCTATGCCATTAGTGTTGGCAATCTTTATTATGGTGATCTTCATTTGTTAATAAGTATGCTGTTTCTGCAGTGACCATTCTGTATAAATTGTTTCCGCATGTTCTTCCGATGGCAATTGTCCTTTTTCAAGATTGTATCTTACAGTCCTCGTCAGCAAATAACACTTTGTGACATTTCTGTGTAATTTTTCGAACAGAAATTAAATTACTGTCGAAGGATGGCACATAGAGCACATCTTGAAGTTCAACTGTGACCTGAATTCCTTCGTCATTTGCGAGCTTTATTATTCCTTTTCCCAAACCTAGGACCTTGGATTCACTTTTATTTTCAACCAAGCTCTTCTGGTCTTGATTCAAGTGCCGTAACGAGAGTTTCATAGGAAGGTGGTAACCTATTCAGGATCATTGACACGTATAAATCTTGATCCAAGACTTTTCCTATAGCTGCAAGCTTATCAATTATTTCTTGCATAGAACTTAAATGTATTTCTAGATCCCCACACTCTGTAAACTTTTGATTACAGAAACACTTTAAATAATATTTTTTTCATGACACGTGCACCGAAACATCGATTTTCGATGTATGTTAAGCGTCTCGAAGGGAGCCATTTATACTACAGGAACGTAAATACTACAAAAGTAGTACAGAAAGTAAAGTAGTACAGAAAGTAAAATAGGACAGAAAGTAAAAATACCTAAATAAATAAACCGGAGGTTCTCTCTCCCTCCCACCACTCTCTCTCTGATCCTATCGCATCCTATTCTATTTTATTATATCCTATCGTATCCTATCATATCCTATCCTATCTAAGCACATCCTATCGTATCATATCCTGTCGTATTTTATCCTATTGTATCTTATCGTTTCCTGTCGTATTTTATCCTATCCTTTCCTATTACATTGTATCCTATTCTATTGTATTCTATCCTATCATATCCTATCCTATCATATCACATATCGTATCCTATCCTATCGTATTCTATTGTATCCTACCGTATCCTATCATATCCTATTCTATTGTATTCTCATACCCTATCGTATCCTATTGTATCCTATCCTATTCTACCACCCTCTCTCAACCCTCTCTCTAATATATTTAAAATCATAATAAATTATTAGCAACAAAAACAAAAATGAATGTACAGTCTACGTCATTGTATATGCATTAACATTTGTCAC
>CAJFCO010014108.1:0-11130 GCA_904066015.1 Synergus gifuensis
TTTGCTTCCTCATAGAGGAAGCATTAATTATTCTTTACATCAACATTAAATTTTGATTATTTGAGAAGTTATATTCGAAAAATTCATTTTCAAAAATTACAATGAAGCACAATTTTCTTATTTTTCAATAAAATGCATTAATCTTATAGGTTAATCGATTCGTCTCGACGCAAGGAACCTTTATTTTCCTTACGTCAGCTTCGAATTTTGAATATTAGAGAAGTTATAGTTGAAAAACAAATTTTTCAAAATTAAATAGATGAATAATTTTGTTATTTTTCAATGAAATGAAATAATATTATAGACCAATCGATTCGTCTCGATGCAAGGAACATTTATTTTCCTTATGTCAAGTCAAAATTTTGATTATTTGAAAAGTTATAGTCGAAAAATTCATTTTCGAAAATTACAATAAAACACAACTTTCTTATTTTTCAATGAAATGCATTAATCTTATAGGTCACTCGATTCGTCTCGACAAGAGGAACCTTTATTTTCTTTACCTCAGCTTCGAATTTTGAATATTATAGAAGTTATAGTTGAAAAACTAATTTTTTAAAATTAAGTAAAACCATAACTTTGTTATTTTTCAATGAAATGAAATAATATTATAGACCAATCGATTCGTCTCGATGCAAGGAACATTTATTTTCGTTACGTCAAGTCAAAATTATGAATATTTGAAAATTTATAGTCGCAAAATTAATTTTTGAAAATACAATTAACCATAACTTTGTTATTTTTAAATGAAATGCATTAATAATATAAGTCAATCGATTCGTTTCGACACAAGGAATCTACGTTGTCTTTACATCATCTTTGAATTTTGATTATTTTAGTGAAAAAATGAATTTTAAGAAAATTATAAAAGTACATAAAACTTGTAAAATTAAATATTTTGTTAAACCATTGTAAGAAATTCAACTAGGTGTATAATGAAATAACTATGCAAAATTTCATCAATTTATCTCTACGCGTTTTCAAGAAATTGCTGGATCGTGACATACATCCACACACACACACACACGTATACATCCGGACAATTTTTCAGGACATCATGTTAGATATATTGACATTAAAATATGTTGAAAAAAACCTTTTTTAGGAAACTGGATTTTGTCACCACCACAAAGCTTCCTCTATGAGGAAGCAAAATATGACCTTTCTTTTTTCGGATTTCGAATCAAATTGGGGGGATCGAGACTCTCTAGCATCAAAAAAATTTTTGCCATGCATTTTTGAACCACCCTAATGTACTGGGTGGGTCGCTAGGCACTTACTGATTTTAATTTCTTCTTATGTGTTTTTACACTAAGTTCTACAATGTTTAAATACATAAGTGAGTGGAGTAAGTCGTCTAGTTTGAGTCAACATAGGTTCGATTAAGGGGTTATTCCCGGTTTAATTTTTTTTTTTTTAACTATTTCTTTGTATTGGTTTAAATCATACCAAAACATCCCTAGACTCAAAATCTACAACGCCAAAGTACCGGCCTAAATTCAAAATTTCTTAAAATCAATATTTCCGAAGCAACTTTGATGCTCCGCAATCACAATTTTTAGCCATTTCTCCAAATCGTGCTTTCAAAATCGGCTGGTAGTAGAACTCGAAAAGTTTTCATTTGATTGACTTGAAATTTAAACTGTAACTTTATCGTTTGATTATATACTGAAGTACACACGATTTTAGCGATTATTTAACAGGAAAAAAGTTATAAACAATTAGGTCGATTCTTTTCGTCAAAAAAAACGATGTTTTTTTTAAACAATCGCCATTTTGCAAAAAAAAATCTTAAAAATATAATAATGTGTACTTCAGTAGCAAAAATCATATAGATAATAAAAAAAATGTTTTTTCTAAGTTGTATTAGACGAGACTTCTACTGCCGATCGCGGAAGGCCTTCTTGAAATAATGGTCTACGTTAACTACTGTATAGCCGCCATTTTGTAAAAAAATGTCAATAAGAAATTTTTTTTTACTTCAAGAGTTGCTTAATCCAATGATATATTATTTGTATACCATTCATCTCAAATGTCTTTGCAAAAGAATCATTAAAAAAAGCCTTTTTTTGGGAAATAAGCCGAGAATAACTCAATAACTAAATAATGGATCCTTATATTCTCAGAGAAAGAAACTCCCGTCTTATGGGAGATTCTCTTATTTAGCTAAAAATATTTATTATTATGAATGTATAATTGATTTAACTAATTTGCTCTTATCGTAAAGTAACACATGCCCTTAAGTCAGTTAAGATATTCGGAGTTTTTATAATTTCTATATTAAATTTAGCATCCGTAATAGGAATTATAAAAAGTTTCAAAAGATTTAAAAATATTTTCATAGAATTTCAAGCAGTTTCTCAAGATATGTTAAAATATTTTAGGGAATTGTAAAATAATTCTAAGGATTTACCTATTACGAAAAAAAAGGATATATCTAACACGGGATTTAAATATTAATATGTAATACATAATTCAATTCTTTTGAAATATGTTAAATACCTTTAAAAATTTTAATTTTCATAAATCCCTTAAGGGGAGATACCACCGAAATTTTAACCCGTTTAAATTTAAATGGCTAAAAGGTGTTGAATTTTTTAATAGCATTATTTTCAACGTACAATGACGTAAATTATTAAATAAAAATATAGATAAATTTTTGAGCTATTTAGAATTTTTATTTTTTCAAGTTTTCAAGATATCGGTAAATCCATACGAGAGTTTATTCAAAATCGTAAAAAAGTGTATACAAATTACACAAGAAGATCAGTTTTAAGGGCAAAGTTTAAATAATTTCAACTTAATAAACACTTTCTCAAAAATTTTTCTATAATTTTTTATAATACGTTACGTCATTCTACGTCGAAAATAATGCTATAAAAAAATCAACACCTTTTAGCCATTTAAATTTAAACGGGTTGAAATTTTGGTGGTGTCTCCCCTTAAGGCCATGTGTGACGATCGAGAGACAATCGTCCGTTCCTTTTTAAACTAGTAGAGGCACCACCTCCTGGACTAAACGAAACGCGGTAGGATTTAAATTACCAAGGTTTCAAATAAGGTGATTGAAATGCAAAAGCTAAAGAATAAAATCGAAATAGAGGTAGAAGTCGAGAAATAAGAGAGATTGGTATGCAAATGAGTAAAGGTGAACTGACTAATTATAAAAATAAGTAATAAGTATAACAAAGATTTAATCACAGGATCGATTCATAGAACAAATAATTATAAGGCTAGAGTTTTAGGGCTAATAAATTATAAAACTGGAACGAATCTAAATATTAATGAATCGTGACCGAATGAAAGGACAATTGAGAGCGGAAATTATTAAGTTGAAATATGTAAGCATATAAAGAACACCCAGAACGACAAAACGTGAGAATTGAAAGAGTGAAATCGAATAGTTAACTAAGGGTAGTTAAATTCAAGGAATAAGAGCTAGATTGTAATTAATATTTGTATATATAGGGGACAATTTATGCAACATTTTTATGGCGTTAAGAGAGAAATTTAGTTTATAAGGAAATCGTAAATCAAAGTTTTTGATAGGATGTTTAGGTTTGGAAAGTAGATATCGGGACGATTTGTCGCCCCGAAAGTGTCGCGAGATTACAAGGTAAGGCATATTTAGGAATGTGAAATATGCAAAACAACAGCTTACTAGTTAATTGAAGTCACAAAATTCATCTTATTATAAACGTCACTTTATAGGTTATGTTAGACGCTAACATAACCTATACCTCGAAGTAGTATAAGAAGAGTATTTTACTTACTCTTTCGATATTGCACTTTCACTTCATAAATGCGATCTATTTAATAGAATCTACATAATATAATTTAATTGCACAAGACACAAAATTTGTGGTTATGTTACTTGATATTATTGTTTACATATTGTCATTTGCAAATGGGCGGCCATTTTTCTACATGTGTTCATACTAGCGCCATGCACGGGAAGTTCAGGCGCGTGTACTTCTCGAAAATATTATTTATTTTTCGTGAAGTCGATGTACAGGACTTTGGTCTCCTTATATCTATACTCCATGTAACCGACTAAGAACTCTATCCCTACCTTACCGACATTTTTTTCTCTGCAACCTTACTTGTGCATTTATTGACATATCAAATTGAAAATTTCTAAAATTAAAGAAAATATGCTAAGGTATGTTTATCGGGTCTTAAATTTTTGTAAAAATAAAAAAATTTTTCTTATAAATGTCAATATTTATGACCAGATAAACGTATCTTAATGCTTTATAGCTTCAATTTTAGAAATTTTTAATTTGATTTCTCAATAAATGTAGACATAGCGTTGCAGAGAAAAAAATCTCGGTAAGGTAGGGATCTGGTAAGTCTTACATGGCCTTAACATTTCTTGAAAATAAATTTTTAAAATTTCGTAAAATCTTAAATCATCAGTTTTCTGTACTCTTTTGGATTTTCTATTCTAGAAGTCCTCTTAAATTCTTTATAGTCATTTAAACTCTTATAAAATTCCTTAACATTTCTTTGAAACTTGAAATTCTTTAAAATCATTCAAAATGTCATGAAATCTATTAAATCTCTTTAAACATCTTTTATAATCCCTTGAAATTACTGAAATATTTTTAAATCTCTGAAAATCTTCATGGCAAAATGAAATATTTTGGAATCGTTAAAAATCCCTAAAAACTATAAAATTGACGATTTTTGAATGACTCAATTGAATTTATTCAATCATGGATGGTTTCAATACATAGTTATAACTTTTAATCTATTTAAAATTATTTTTTCTATAATTATTTTCATTTAAGATTTTTACACTTTGGAGATTTTGCATTGGAAATAAGTATGTTTTACTATATGGGCAAATCCACGAAAACGTTGATTTTTTTTAAAAGTGAAATTTTTTTTTTTAAGGCACATTAAACCTTTTCAGGCATATTTCTGGTAGGCTATAAGTGAGAAAAATACTCGCGTTACTCATTTCTTTTCAACCCTCAAAAATTTGTACCGGAAAAACTGAAAATTCGGGTTTTTGCCAAAAAGAAATGATTTATCTTATATTCACTGGTACAATATTTGACCTTGAAGATCATGTTCAAGGTCAAAATAAAGGTCACCATTGAATTCCTTGTTAAAAAATACTTCAAGAATGACCTTCACATCTATAAAAAATATCTTCCCTGAAGATATTTTTAACCGTTCCGGGAACTTTTTTGACACCCTGTATAACTAACCCTTCATTGTGTACGAAATACCCATAGTTTAAGGCCATGTAAGACATACCCGATCCCTATCTTACCGACATTTTATCCTCTGCAACGCTACGTCTACATTTGGGGCCATCCATAAACCACGTGGACAGTTTTTCACCACTTTTGGACCCCCCCATCGTGGACAGCATTCCATGTATAATTTTTTAAATATACATGGATCGTGAAATTTTGTCATACCCCCCCCTCCTCCCCATAACCTGTCCACGTGTTTATGGATGGCCCCTTTATTGAGATATCAAATTGAAAATTTCTAAAATTAAAGGAAATATGCTAAGGTATGTTTATCTGGTCTTAAATTTTTGTAAAAAAAAATTTTTTTGAAACCATTTTTTTTTTAAATAAATGTAAATATTTAGGACCAGATAAACGTACCTTAATGCTTTAGCTTCAATTTTAGAAATTTTAAATTTGATATCTTAATAAATGTAGATGTAGCGTTGCAGAGAAAAAAATGTCGGTAAGTTAGGGATCGGGTAAGTCTTACATGGCCTTAAGGTGAGGATTTTGACAGAAGATCACTATGATGGAGATTAATAAATTACAGTATGTTTTAACGCATATAAAATAATATTGTAGTTGTGCCGACGGCAAAATCGCATTTTGAAAAATCTGCCCGCTTCGCGAGCACATTCTCATCGCGCACTTCGCACTCCGTGTTGCGTGCTTTACAGGATGCTTGAACCTATATGTTTTTTTTTAAATTTAATTAAATTATATAGTTTTTATATATAATTTATATTTTTATATTTTAATTTATTTTTTTATATTCCTAATTTATATTTTTATTTATTTTTTAAAATTTAATTAAATTAAATTAAAATTAAATTAAATTAAAATTAAATTAAATTAAATTAAAATTAAATTAAATTAAATTACAGCTTTGAATGCAAAAGTTAACTAATTTATCTAAGGTTCTATCAATTTTTTTTTTATCCAAAAAAGTCATTAAGAAAAATTGTTCGACTTTTTGAGTACTACGAACGTGCGTCATTAGAATTTTTAGATTAAAAAAAAAAGTGGTTTCAAAATTTTTCAAATTGCTCCAACTTTTTGAATTTTTATCCAAAATGGCTGGCCAACGAACTTGACCTTCATTTTAGGACACTAAAAGAGTATCCCAAAGGACAATCCAATCCGTCAATTCTTTCGAAAGTTATCGTGCTCACAAACTAAAAATCTACACACACACACACACACACGTAAAAACCTGTTTTTCGGGTTCAGGGGGTCCCAAAACGTGGACATTTGACAAAAACTGGGGGGGTCAAATTTTACACAAATCTAATACCTTCTCTGATGAGAATGTAAAAAGAAGTATCTTTAAAATAGCTAGAAATATACTTAAATATAAAAGTACATGACCTTAAATCCCGTTACAACTCGTTTATCATAGTTAAACACCCGACTAACGAAAAAGTTAAAGGTTTCCTGGATTTGCCCATATATATAGTGTACAGTACACACCTCACTTTGAAATCCGGCCTGCACAAAATGTGTCGTCGTATTACACATTTTAGGCCCTGGTAATTAATTTTCATTTTCATGACTTTAACCGAAATTAAACTTAATTTTTTAGTTGTGCAAGAGGCAGTGGGTACCGGAAATCCAGAATTGCTTCAAATGGTCCTCGCAAGACGGGACTACCAAAGATACTGCAATCGAGTCGCTGGAATCCCAGAACTACTTCACAAACTCAAACAGGTTCGACTATAATCAAACAATAGTTTATACAAATTACAAAACATCGTTTACAATCCAATTGATCTTTTTCCATTTTCAGGCGCCAGATTTTTACGTAGAAATGAAATGGGAATTCACAAGTTGGGGTGAGTAAGAAAATTCTTTAAAAAACATCATTTTTGTTAAAAAGATAAAAAGGTGTTTTTTTTTTTTAATAAAAATAGGTGAGAAGAAAGCGACAAAAAATTAAGACCATGTAAAACTTACCCGATCCATACCTTACCGACATTTTTTTCTCTGCAACGCGACGTCTACATTTATTGAGATATCAAATTGAAAATTTCTAAAATTGATGCTAAAGCATTAAAGTACGTTTATCTGGTCCTAAATATTAACATTTATACAAAAAAATTTTTCAAAAAAATTTTTTATTTTTACAAAAATTTAAGACCAGATAAACATACCTTAGCATATTTTCTTTTAGTTTTATAAATTTTCAATTTGATATCTCAATAAATGTAGACGTAGCGTTGCAGAGAAAAAAAAAGTCGGCAAGGCAGGGATCGGGTAAGTCTTACATGGCCTTAAAACAAAAATAAACGAAAAAACTCTGATATTGAAAACAGGGGGTGGACGGTTAGTGCTTTAGAAATGGCAGAAGATACGGGCCATCTAGCGGAAGTCCGGAACCCTAAGATAAGATAATGTAGATAATAGATGACCAATCAGATAATATCCAGATAATATGAACTTATAATTTAAAATAAAATATAGTAAACAATTGAAAAGCAAACAGAATTACATAAATAAGTATTCTAATAATTATTTATGTAATTGAATATGCTTTTCTATTAATTTTTTAGAAAAAGTTTTTGTGTGGAAACCTGAGTCCAGGAAGTATATTTTTAATTTATATATCCGTATCATATACATATACATAATTGATAACAAATCTGAACATGACATTGCATGACAGATAGTGATGGCCATTTAAAACAAAATATATAATCATCATATCATCATGTTATTAGAGGGCTGAGGTAAAGGGAAGGCAGAAAACTGCGCCATCTAGCGAAAAGACATGACAGGATCAGAATTATAATGCACCACATCTTCCATACAACCGTCCACCCCCTGATTGAAAAGTTTCGTTAAGATCAAAAGAGAAACCTTGATCTCCAATTCAAGCCCATAAATTCAGGACAAAATTCAGGAGAAATTCAAAGGAATTGAAAAGAATTGAAAAAAAGTCAAAAAAATCTAATAGAATTCTAATGAAATTAGAGGAACTTAAAAAAAATCAAGCTGAATTTAACAAAATTTAAGGACAATTAAAAATAATTCAAGGTGCATTAAGGGGTTAGGTACAGTCGCAAAGAAAAAAATGCCTTTTTTTTTAGAATTCTTTTAAAAGAAAGTTTTGAATATTTACAGATTAATGTTTACAAGTTCGAAAGATATATATTTCAAGAACTTACAGTAATTTTTTCATTTCAAAACAGTAATAAACAACTGAACTACGGCCAATATGCCAGAGGTCCAGAAAAAGATTTTTTTTGCGGTGCGTAACGTAACTAATGACTGAATCATTTGAAACAAAAAACCCCATAAGGAATTAGTAAAATATAATATTCTTGACGGAGAGATTTTATCAAAACTAAATGTTTTTACAAAATGGCGGATGTTTAAAGTAAAAAGTTGATTTTTATCCCAAAAAATCGGTCTTTTTTCGGTTCTATTAAAAAAAAAAAAATAATAAAGTTAAAATTAAAATTGACGGGTTGATCGTCAATTTTAAAAACTTTCTCACTCGCATGCTTTTCCATGAATAGGAAGAGGACAACTTCGCCTATGCGCAGTGCGCACTCATTTAATTTAAAGTTCTTTCAAAGACTTTACGGCCATGTTTTTATTTCCCAGTTATGGTGCTGTTCCATGGCAGCAGAAAACGCAAAACAGAAAGCAGAAAATCGGAAGAGTGAAAGAGACAAATAGAGTCACTTTCTCTTTCACTCTTATGATTTTTTGCTTTCTACTTTGCGTTTTCTGCTGCCATAGAATGGAACCCTTACGAAAGGCTTTCCTTTAACAGTTGGGTCTCCTTATTATTCCTTCGTGACACGACCTATAGAGGCGCTCCAATCGCAGTCATATGATCGGGTTACGTGGTCTAAAAACAGTCTCGTTTCAAATATTTACATGATGACTTCTCATATAATTGATATTACTGTATTTTGTAAGTAAAAAAAAGAATCTAGAATTGATGTACGGTACATGAAATTATTGGACATCTGTGAATTTATCAAGAGAACACTTAATAGATGCAATATGACGAAAGGAGAAGCTGTTTTAAAAGCTTGTCAAGTGGTGCTTGTATAGGAAGCATTACAAAGACCTGCAATAAAATTGAAATTATTATTATACTTCGATATGTAAACTGTCGATTTTAATTAACTTTCACACCTGACACATTTCCTAATTAATGTGAAATATAAATAAACCGTATGTCACATGAAAAATAAATAGGACGAGACTGTTTATAGAGTTTCATCAAAGTGCCCGCCAGGTTCGCATTTTCGTCCTCACTGCGAGTAGGAAAATCGCAAATAAAATAATTTGAAAGCATGTTTAGGTATGATATGTTGATGACAGGCGCCAGTGAGGGACGATCGTAAAATCCTATTATAGAAAAGTCATGGCATGAAATCTCGAATTGAACAAAGTCGAATATCGAAAATCTCACATGAAACTCGAAAAGTATCGAATTAAGAAAGCATTGGCATTGAATATAGAAAAGAACATAGAAAACCAAGTAGTGTGACGACGGCCGCGAAGCGGCCATCAGTGGCACTAGTCATTCGTAGAAGAAAGCTTAGATCGTCTTTTGGCGACACGTGCGGATAAAAGGCGATTGGCAATCGGTCAAATGAACATATATTAATTAGAGTAGGGTTGCGCAAAAGATCACGAGAGATGCACAAGGACCTGAGAAGCTTTGATTTGACACCGAAGTTTGATCAGATTTTGATCCGCTTCCGAGTTCAAAACTCTGTCACTCCGGACATTGAATTTAAGACATAGAATTATTTCAAGCGGTACGACATTTGTAAATTAAAAATAGGGACTTAAATTATTTCTGTTGATTTAGTCTTTGTAAGTTGGTTTAATTGAACATTTATTCAATTTAAAATAAATCTTGTGTTCATTTCTTGAATTAAATCTAGAGTTCATTTATGTAATAATTTTAAATTCCTATTTTAGATATTAATTTAACTATTAATCTTAAAGTTGGACATAGTTGGGTAAAAATCAATTTCAGCATACTCTGGTGAAAGAACTCTTCAGTTCTTAAATGGAAACAAAGAACCCGAGTTAAAGAACTTATGAGAATATTTGATTTTAATTTAAAAATCGTTGCCTCGACCCGAGTAACGTATACAATTTTTCATTACACCGCAAATCGAAATTTCGACTTGAGATGCTTAGAGTGTCATGGAGAGTCTGAGGCTAAGCCCCGGCGGGGTTTCGGGGGGCAGAGAGCCCCCCGAAAGGAGAAGAAAAACATTTCACAGGAATTAAAATAATTATATAATTAACTGTAAAATAAAAATTGTAAATATATTTCTCTTTGTGTTTCAATAAATTTTGTCATTTAATTGGAGAAATGAATAAAGGATAAATAAAAACATTAAATTGGTGGTGACTGAAGTTAGCTTTAAGATAAGTCTCGAATCTCGAATCTCGAATCTCGAAGTCCGCGCGTAGTAACACATGTTGGCCTCCCACCGGAGAAATGCTGCCATTGGCCAATTTAATTTAATGTTAAATCGCGCGCCAATTTACAACCAATGGCAAAATTTCTCCAGCGCCATTTGCATTTATCTATCACTTTTTTCTCTAGGGCAGAAAACACGACTTTCGACCCGCTCAAAAGGCATCAAAAGTCGAATTTTTGATAGAGGTGTAATGAAAATTATGTTTTTCTAATACTTCAAATAATATAATTTCTAAAAGAAACACTGTTTAAAATAGCTGTACAATATGAAGAAAGGATATATCTGTAGCGAAAAAAAGATTAAGACTAACTGTGAAGTTGTATCAACTTTTGCGCTCATTCAATGAGCACTTTGCTTCCTGTAAGCAAATATGATTTGCTTCCTCATAGAGGAAGCATTAATTATTCTTTACATCA
>CAJFCO010014436.1:0-13063 GCA_904066015.1 Synergus gifuensis
TTATCTAAAGTGATGGAAACTCTTTCCATCGAATGCGATTCCACATTGCTTGACAAAATCTGTGAATTTAGCCTTTCAGAAAAACAAGTGTAAGTTTTCACTGGTTTATCTTGGGAAAATCTTCTGGAGTTGAAGGAAATGATGACTTCTATGCGAAACAGTCAATCTCGATCTGTGATATGTAGTGGACATGCTTGGACCGTATCCTGCAAATCACAATGATGCAGAAATCTTGAAAACCATTATTGAAGATGCAAATGGTTTATGCAAATTCTTGAAAAAGATGATGTCTTTGTACTTGATCGAGGTTTTTGAGATGGAAAAAAAGATTTGGAAGATAAAAATTTTAAAGTATTGATGCCCGCATTGAAAGGTAAAAGAAAACAACTGACAGCAGAAGAATCCAACCAGTCTCGTTTTGTGACTAAAATTCGTTGGGCAGTAGAAGCTGTTCATGGTATTCTTAAACAGAAGTATCGTCTTTTGGATCACAAAATAGAAAACAAGTTAATACTGAAAGTTGGTATCTTTTTGAGAATTGCATCATTTCTTAATAATACTTATGGTGAAAGGCTGCAATCTGATGTAGAAGCTAGAGATGAAATATTGGAAAGATTGCATGCTCGAAAAGTTGTGCAAAATACACTAGCTCTTGAGGCAGAGGAAAAAGGGTGGATTCGACGAAAAACTCCCTTTCAAGCAGTCACTTCAGAAGAAATACTTGATTTTCCAGAAATGACTGAAAGAAATTTAGTGGTCTTTTTCACTGGATCATATCAGCTTTCTCAAGCTGTATCTTATTTAGCAGAAATGTTAGATTAGGATGGAAAACTGGTTGTTGAGTATGCGAAAGAAGAGACCAATGTGCTTAAATTCAAGGTCCAATCAAGACACATTTCTCGAAAAACATACAGATGTTTTATTAGGTACAAGCCTAACAGTGTTGGAGTTTCAGACGTAACAGACTATACATGTGAGTGTGTTAATGGCATGCGGACTATTGGCTGCTGTTCACACATTGCTGCCATCGTGTATTATCTGTTACATGCAAGGTATTTATCAAGGATTATACAACCAGCCCAAATACTCAGCGATGTATTTAAAACCAAAAATCATATTCCAGTGATTGACAATAGCAGCGATGAGGATTAAAGTACAATTCTTGACTTGTGAGAGGCGAGGGGACTCACGGTCAAAAAGCACCCCGTCTTGTGAGAGGCGAGGGGACTCACAGTCAAAAAGCACCCCGTATGTGAGACGCGAGGGGACTCACGGTCAAAAAGCACCCCGTATTGTGAGAGGCGAGCGGACTCACGGTCAAAAAACACCCCGTATTGTGAGAGGCGAGCGGACTCACGGTCAAAAAACACCCCGTATTGTGAGGGGCGAGGAAAAATGTATTGTTCATAATTACGTATACATTTTATAAGTTCTAGATTTTCCAAAAACGTTTCTAGTCAATCACAGACGATAAAGGGTTGTTTCTGAAAGAAATAGCCAGCCAGTAAAGTATGCCATAAAGGTACATAGTTACACAGTGTCCCGAGTAGGATTTTTATTTTTTTTTCACTATGTTGCACCACTTAAAAAAATTTGACAAAAATATATGTTAAAGAGGACATCTTAAGGAATTTTTATGAAAAAAATGGTGAGTTTTACTATAAAACATAACCTCAAAAAAAATGTTTGAAAACTTAAAAAATTTTTTAAGACCTGTTATTTTCGTCCAAAAAATTTTTCAATTTTTTTTTTAATCTTCTCATCGACCTAAATAACATATTTTTTTTTCATAAAAATCGGTTGAGCTGTTTATGAGAAAAACTACTTTTTTGATTTTTCTTTCCCCCTTCATAACTCCTATAAAAATACGTTTTTAAGGTTGAGACTTGCAGGAATTTTTTGACTCATAGATGCCAATGTATGGTACCAATTTGGATTTGATACATGCGGGGGCAGATTTTACATGCTTACCCGGCTAGGCCCTTTGTCATTGATTCAAATTATACATAAAAGTACTATGTATATATGTATAATAACAATTATTTTAAATAATATATGACTGCGTCAAAAAAATGCTTATTTTTATACCTATTTTTCCACGCGCCAGGGTGGTGTAACCCCTTAAATTAAAAATTACACTTTTTGAGAATAAGATTTTTTTTCTTCGAATTGAAGACCTCAATAATGTTACTGGGTATCATAAGCAATGTTTGCGACATATATTTAATTCGTTTTAAGTTTACCACTTGAGTAACATCCAATCCAGGAGTATCAATTTATAATATATGTATATTTAATTACTTTTATTTGAATGTAATAGAAGACTTTATAAACCAAATTTTTTTAAGCAAAGGGTTTATTTCTTATATAACATTTAATAAAATTATTATATTTACTTCTAAAAAAAGTTATTTTCTCAGAATATTGTTTTATTATTTATTTTTTTTTTGTTTTTGAGTACTTTTTTTTTAAATCCTAGTGATAAAATAATGTTGTAAAAATATAATTTGTTGACAGACATGTTACAAGCACAGGAACAGGGTCTTTCGCAGAAGAAGCCACTGTTACCGAAATGATTGACTTAATAGAATCAAAAAATGAGGAAATGATTTTTGAAGAGTCGCAGAGCATGTGTTCCGATTCAAATTCTACTCAAGAAGAACATAGAATTATAATTCCCAATAAAGAAGTTTCATCTGAAATACCACAGTGTTCAACTCCTCAACAGAGTCGCAATAACTTTCGTTCTCGTAAAAGTGTTAAATTGTTTTCTCAAGATTCCGATGATTTAAATGAATTATACGTTGAAAGAGAAAAAAGAGATACGAAAGAATATAAGAAAGATCACCATGATCCATCTGGTAGAAGAATCCTTCAATTCTTTTATTTCATTGAAAAACTGCAGGCAGAGAGACACATATTACTAGTGGTTTGGGATGCACATTTATGGATATGAAATTTGAATCAGAAAAAAGATGTGGTAATCAATGTAAGTGGACTTTTCGGTGTACTCTTTACGACAAAGTTACAGTATTTTCGTCGGAAGGTGAAACCAAAAAGATTATTTACATGCCAATCAATGAAGCAGTGGTCTCTGGTACAATTGCTATTGGAGCAGGATTTACTCAGATGACGAAATTTATGGCAAGCTTAGATATTCCTACCATGTTTAGTAAAACATATAAAAAATATGAGCAAAAAGTAGCATCAGTTGTGCACGATGCAGATATTACCTCCATGATGGAAGCTGGTGCAAAAGAAGATCGAATTGCTAGAGAAAATGGTACACTGGATTCTGATGGAACAAGAACATTATGACCGTCGTAGATCGTGTTGTGCAAAATGCTGAAAGTCTGCTACATGACGTTGACAACAATGTGAGCGAACTAACAGGACTACTTTCATTCAGCATAGTTTTGTGCACTTTGCGTAGAAATTCTCCACCACTATTATAGGATACTACAGCGCTTTCATAACGAGAATAAAATGTCAGGCATAAGAATAAGCCGAAAAATTTTGCAGGCCTTGATGAGCATTACGGAAATGTCGATGTTGATGATATGACACCCGAAGAGTTTGAAAGAAAGAAAAAAGATTTTTTAACAACAAATTTTAAAAAGACGCCGGAACAGCTACCAGAAATTCAACAGCAAACTGTTGAACAAGCAGGCAGTACAGAATGGAAGATGGAACGAAGGATTCGATCTACCGCATCCATATTTGGCAGAATTTGCAAAATGAGGCCAAAAACTTCATGTAAGAATACAGTTTACAATATTATGTATCCTTATATTGAAACAAAGGATATGAGACATGGAGTTTTAATGGAGCCTCTTGCCAAAAGGCTTTTGCTAGAAAGATAAAATTTGATCATTAGAAAATGTGGTCTCTATGTGGATTTAAAACTTCAGTTCCTTGCAGCAAACTCAGGTTTGATTAATGCTAATATCTTCTTTTTTTTATTCATAATATAATATACTTGAATAAGTGTAGTAATTATCCATTTTATTTTTTCTAAAATAGATGGACTCGTAGGAGATGACGCGGTCGTCGAAATAAAATGCTCACCTTCTCTTCATGATTATGAAACACCTACTAAAGCTGTTGCAAATAAGAAGGTAAAAATATATCTTTCTTAGAATAAATACCGTCAATACCTTTAATAAATACTTTTATATTATATTTATTTTTATATTCATTAATTCTTATTTTAGTTGGGTTATTGCGACATCGTCAATGGAAAACCCTTACTGTGCCCTACGAGCAATTATTATTATCAAGTCCAGGGGAACTGCATATTAGAAAAAAATCACGATGTTATTTTGTGCTATGTACAAAAAATTTCTTCACCTGCGGGACATATAATTAAAAAATTAAACAGGAAAAAGAATCCCTCTAGTACATAGAAAAACCTTGGGGTTTTACATATGATGTTGCGTATTGATCTGAATTAGTCAAAAGTCGATCACTAATTTACTTTGGTGTAAATTTTTACTGATTATTAGTTGTATTTCATTATTTCACTAAAGTTTTAGTCAGGAATGACTAACAATTAGTCGAATTTTTCACTAGTTATTGACCGATTTTTCATTAACTCACATTTAGAGAGTATGATATGGAGAAATTTAGGTAAATTTAGGTTCATTCGATGTAGAATTGAATCACCTTTTAGACTCTTAAGCTAAATGAATGATTTTTTAAATTTATCTACTATATATTTTGTCATAATTTTTTCTATTGTCGTATACTACTTAGTAATTCAGTGATAGGCTACCTCCCGCTGTGAGGGTTTAGTCCTTGCCTGACCTTACTTGATATTGCCCCGTAAGGTTCATTTTACTGCACTTCACTTTTTTTAGAGCCTTTTTTTCGCATGTACCCTTTATTCCCGAAAATATTCTTGCGCTGATTGGCTGTTAAAAATTTTTTTTTTTCACTTAAAAACTCCTCCCTTGGAGGCGTGCTTATCATACTTCTGTCTTTTTCGCACACTCAGCTCGGAGTTCCCACGAGTGTACACAGCCCTCTTAAGGCCATGTAAGACTTACCCGATCCCTACCTTACAGACATTTTTTTCTCTGCGACGCTACGTCTACATTTAGAGAGATATCAAATTGGAAATTTCTAAAATTAAAGAAACTATGCTAAGGTATGTTTATCTGGTCTTAAATTTTTATAAAAAACAAATTTTTTTTGAAAAAATTTTTTTTTTTAAATCTCAATATTTAAGACTAGATAAACGTACCTTAATGCTTTAGCTACAATTTTAGAAATTTTCAATTTAATATCTCAATAAATGTAGACGTAGCGTTACAAAGAAAAAAAATGTCGGTAAGGTAGGGATCGGGTAAGTCTTACATGGCCTTAAGGTCGATTACTACAAAAAAAAGAACATAAAAAAATACATAGTGCAGGCAGATTTTTTCATCTGGAAACCTTGTTTTTATTCCCTTGTGTTATGTCAAGAATCTACTTTATTTTTATATTTAATATTTACCCTTTAACTTTTACCCTATCTTCCTCGTTTTGCTCAAAAATCTTAAAAGTCTAACACAGTCTTTGAAGAAATCTGATGCGGGATGAGGATGCCAATGAAATTAACTAATTAAACTATAATTTGTGTTTATTGAGTATAAAATACAAATAAGGAGAGTAAATATTCTAAGATGAGTAAGGCACCCCCTTCAGTTTACTGGGTCTTCGGCAGGTGTCTTAAACACATAAATTCTTTCATCAATATGTGTTTGATACTTAAAATTTGTATGTTTAATAACAAGTGTCACTAACCTTATGTTTGTTTGCTGATTAGTTCGACGAACTGTCCCTTAATCCTCTGGTGTGGACTTTCAATGATGATTCAATGATTTGTTTAGGATGTATAATCCTTTGTCCGAGAATGTAAGAACTGGTTGGATAGGACCACTGATGTTTTGGTTGGTTCTTCCACTTTTGTTCGTAAACGCACTTAAAGTTAAATTTATCGTCTTACACTGAGTTAGATAATTTTAAGTTTACACATTAAATTTGATAATTGTTAATCTGAATTTTGGCGAACTTGATTACACTTGGATTTAATTAATAATTGATTTGTCTTTTCACACCTACCGAAGATTTCACAATTCAACTCAAACTGTTTACTGAAAGTGGGGATTTTACAAGTTTACTGTCGAAGATTTCACAGATGCATTTGAACTTAAGTTAATTATTCGGTGATAATTGTTGTTTACTGATAAAGATTAACTGATGAATATCACAACTAACAAACGTTTTAAAAGAATAGAAAATGATTCGCGAACTGAAGTTAATTGCGAAATAACTGCTTGACTAACTGACTGATTAATTGACCGACTAATTGATTTACCGATTATTACTAACTGACTTCTACATTATACTTCTATTGTACAGTACTGAACTTTACTGAACTGAACTTAATTGAACTGAATTTCTAAACTGGACGGACCCGAACTGGAGTGAACTCCTTGAATAATGAATTTTTAAACTGGACTCCTTGACTAATGAATTGCTGGGTTTTTATGTGAGTTGACCCCTCTTGACTATCACGCAGCGTAGATTATCTTTGTCTAGTTCTTATCCGGGTTGCTCTGTCTAGCGTTGAGGTCATTTTGTTAGGTCATGATTTACGGTAGGTGAGTATCCCCACCTATGTCTCACACAGCGTAGAATATCTTTGTCTTGTTCTTAACCGAGATGCTCTCTGTCTAGTGTTGAGGTTGTATGTATGTGTGAGATACACGCGCCACTCAGATGCTGCGTCATGTCATGACACCTGTCAAGAAAATTCTGAAAAAACTTGCAATAAAGACGATTGAAAATGTCTATAAAAGCTAGTTTCTTATATTCGTTTATAAAAATCAAGATTGTAGATTCGAAATACTTGGCAATGTTTTTTAAGCTGGTGAGCTTCCTCGAAAAAAAGAACAGGCTTTTTGAATTCCCCTGTGAAAAAAAAATCTGAAAAAACTTATTGTTCTTATTGCTTATAAAGTTTTCAAAAATACCTCAAAATGCCTTCAGAACTTTTGAGGTGAATTCTACGAAATTCGAGAGAATTCCGAAAAATTCAAATAAAAATTACATCATTATTCATTGTTAGCTAAGTCGTCGAAATAGCTTGACTAATTTGGAAAGAATTTTAGGAATAGTGTTATGGCTTTAGTAGAATCCAGTTGAGTTCGGAGAAATCTGTGGAATTTATGCGTCTTTGAATTAAAAATAATTTATTATGTATTGTCATTGCTTAAAAGATATTTAACACTAGATTTACCAGACTAGTCATTTTGTCTGGTCGCGCAATTTGAATTCAAAATTCCTACTACAAATATAACATTTGCTTTCCGGAATGATGTTATGACTTTTGTAGCTATAAGTAGAGAATACATTTTACGAACTTACTGTTACTTTATTTATATTAGTAACAAATATATTTTTTGTTATTGACATTTATACCAGTACCAGTCAAAATTATTGGTGTATGTTAGTAAATCTAGTGTTAAAAATATTTAAATTGATTCAAAAGTGTTAAAAGGAATTTCACAGAGTTCTTGATACTTTTGCGGAATTCAAATAACGAGTACATCTTTATCGTCGACCTAACTTGATTTGCGATTGCGATTGCGATCTGCGAGATTGATTTAAAACAAGTACATGTTCACTCACTGCTAGCTTAGCAGTCGACTAATTCAACTAATTGTGAAACAATTAGGAAAACTGCTATGATTGTGTCAGAATTCGGAGAATTCTTGAGAAATTCAATTTTTGAGGAGTTCAATGTAATTAAAAAAAGTTGAAGGAATTTCTGCAGAACTTTAGAGAATTCTGTGGAATGCTAAGAATTCAGGAAGTTTCTACAGAATTCAAACAACTTATGCATTTTAACTCAGGTAATTAACTTGTCGAGCAATGTTTTCTAATTTGATTACTACGAAAAAGATGCTTGTTAATTTTCGAATCTCCTTTAAGTGTGAAGTTGCACCAAAGATTCAAAGCCTCCTACAAAAATAAACGCAGGGGAATTATACGATCTGAACTTGTATTCTCACACACTCTCAGCGATGGCACATGGACTCTCGGCTATCTAAAGTATTTTTTTGATTGGTTAATCTTTAATTGATAATTACTCATTAATTATACATTTCATCAAATTTTTTTATTGATAATTTTCTATTCAGTTTTTCACAAGGAATCAGAAAATATAAATATGTATTTTGAATACTGGGACACCCTGAATAGGTATATATTTAATATTAAATTTAATATTACAGTTAATATTATATTTGAGTATTTTTAATTTTCATTTTAAGAATATAATCATAAATAAATAAATCAAGAAACTTTTGATTTTCTGGATTTCGATGCGGACAATAATGGTTCGTATATATCCTCATACACTTCTTTGTAATGACTTTTCAAGTGCCTCATCAAACCTCTAGTATTAGCATATGAGCCGCTGGATTCGATAAGGGCACATAAAATTCACACGGCCGTTTTGTCTGGCCCCTGGTGTCTTTAAAATCAATTTTTAAAATAAAGTTTTTGAAATATATGGCTTTGTGGGAAATTTTTTGGCGCATCTTTTATCCTCTTACAAAAAAGTTCTATCTCTTACTGTTTTTGAAAGAAAGTGAAAAAACTCGATTTTTTGAAAAACAAAATTTAATAAATATTTTCACTTCTACTCGCTCCAAAAGACAAAGTTCTGAATATTTTTACATGCAAATTGGAGGAGTTAAACTTCAAATTGTTTTCAAGATGATATGCTCTTTTAAATTTTTCCCATTTGTTATAAAAAAAAGTTATTAATTTTTTTACCAAGCAGAATCAAAATAATGTTACACAACTTTCAAACGCTTCGTTTATCGAGGGAATTTTTAGCAATTCAAAACTTCCAGCGGAAGAACTGTTCATTAGGGTATAATGAAGTTTTCTGAAAAGTATCACTTAAATAGATTGAATCGTTAAAAAAATAAGAGCATTCAAATAGCGCGTCAAAGAGAGATCGAGCGCCTGAGAGGTAAAAATACTTTGCTCGCCGATAATATTTGTATACAATCACCTCTCACACGCTCGGTCTCTATTTGACGCACTGTTAGAATGCTTGTATTTTTTTAACGATTGATTCAATTGAAATAATACTTTTCAAAAAAGTTCATTATACCCTAATGAACACTTCTTCCGCTGGAAGTTTGGGCTCGCTAAAAATTTCCTCGATGAACGAAGCGTTTGAAAGTTGCGTAACATTATTTTGATACTGCTTGGTAAAAAAATTAATAACTTTTTTTTACAACAAATGGGAAAAATTTAAAAGAGCATATCATCTTCAAAACAGTTTGAAGCTTAACTTCTCCAATTTTTATGTAAAAATATTCAGAACTTTGTCTTTTAGAGCGAGTGGAAGTGAAAATATTTATTAAATATTGATTTTCATAAAATCTAGTTTTTTCATTTTCTTTCAGAAACAGTAGGATACAACTTTTTTGTAAGAGGATAAAAGATGCGTCATAAAATTCCCTACAAAGCCATATGTTTCAAAAATTAAATTTTCAAAATCAATTTTTGAAGACAACAGGGGCCAGCCGAAACGGCCGTGTGAATTTTATGTGCCCTTATAGAATCCAGCGGCTCATATTTGAAGGGCTCCACGGCATAACCATTTAAATGCCATTTTTTTGAAAGCACGTTTTATTGGCTTAATAATTCTATAAAATTTTACTGCACATTGTGGTGAAAGGATATATCTAAATTCGAACCGGAAGTTGGTTTTTAAAAGTCGTAATTTTCCATAACCATGTAAGTGCCAATCCATAACTATGTAAGTGCCATTGGCCCACCTGCGCAACACTCATACGCAGTCATCTTCAATGCAGTCGATATTGTTTATCATTTCGCAAGTGAAAATTAAAGTGGCAAATGATATTACTGGACGAAGAAAATGTGCCTGGGCTTTCTAAAGACACCAAAGCTGTTCGCAAGCTTGAAATAAATAGTGGAGAAGGTTATAAAATCGACAAAAATGCTTTTATAAAGGCCAATTATATCGATAAACTGTAATCATATGAAAATAGTATCTTTTTGTTTTCAATTATATTCTTTTTTTTATACTAAATAGTTACAAAATATAAGTAAACTACATATTTAATATTAAAATAACACTGTAGTATTGGAAAATTCATTTTTTTGAAAAAGAAACGATTTTTCAAAATTACCTTTTCACTTTTTAATCTTCTATTTGTCTCGGAAAATGTTTCTAAAGTTTCAGACATGGGGTATAATTTCTATAGTGTTCCCACCTTGAAAATTAAAGTTTTCCGGTCAGGCTAAAAATTTTCCCAATTGTAATCCTATTAGATAGTACTCCTCATACCAAAAATTAATTCATTTTGAAAATTATTTATAAAAGTTGAAGGGATACAATTTTTGGGCTTTTTAAACAAAGCCTCACTTTCAAACATTTTTAACTTTTTTCCTATTGCCTTAAACAAAATTTCACTCTAAATGTTTTTAATAGATTTTTCCACAAGCTTTCTGGTGGTCATAATGATTTTTGAAAAAAGTCAAAGATTGATCGTTCTTTATTTTAAGTAATATTATATGCTACTAGAATAACTGTTTTGTGCATTTTCAGTGCCTGAGCACAATCATGTATTTGTCCCATGGCCTTGTCCTAAAGATGGTTCTGTCCTTTTCTAACTAGCCACGGTAGAACAGGACAGAACATCTTTAGGATACGGGACACGGGATAAGTACATGATTGTGATCAAGCCTTTAGCGGCAGCCATATTTGTAGTACTCTTAGCGGCAGTCATATTGGTAAATTCCCTAGCGACAGCTGGAGCTCCCAAGACGAGCACGCATTCCACAGAATGCTTTAACTTGTACTTATAGACTGAATAAATGTAATTATAGTTGTATGTGATCGAGTTATTTTACTGAGTGTCCCAGGAAAGTAGCTTCTTGATCAATTAACAGGATTACATCTCATCCACTAACCCAAATGATATAACTGGTGACCCTGACGTTCGGCACGAACAATCAACTTTTTTTACACATAATTTTACGGGAAACGCCTCGATCTACAGTGAGTGATTTTGCACATTCTTCAACCACGTCACAGGATTGAGAAGAAAAAAGGACCATATTAAGTGCAATGGGGTGCTCCAAAACATTTGAACACAAAAATTTTACCTCCATGCATCAAAATTCGTTGGATTCCAGCTCCAAATTTAGCCAAGAATTTTGAAAAAGACGTTACGTAACTTGGTGTCACTCTGGCCACGCATCCCTCAACTCAAGTTTTGAGCTTACAAACAGCTACCAACTGCACAAAAACAACTTAACAGTGCATTTTAACAAATATCGACATATCTTTAACAAATATTTATTTGCAACTTGAGCTAAAACACATAAAAAGAGATTTTTCCTCGGAAAAACTCCAACTCACACCCTGATGACGTCACCTGATTCCAAAATGGCCAATATTCGAAGACTCTCGTAACCTACAGCTGATATCACTATTTGTTACATCGAAGCCTCTCGAACTTTCCAGCAAAGACGTCACTCCGGTAATCGTTCGAGATCAACGTTCAGGATTCTTGACATCATATCCTTGCTGTCGCATTTTCGGATTTCTTCATCTGAGACTTTTCGTCCCAGATAACAAAATTCGAGCGATATGCGACGCATTATGCACGCACGCGTGCGGATCATCGTCACGGTGTTGCCTTCATAGACAGCGACATATGCGTCCTCAATTGAGACGCATATCGCTCGCATGTCGTGCGAGTTCACGGTGTGCGACTCGCATGCGTGCGGTCAAAATGCGGTTGCATTGAAAAGGATATTATTTTTTATATTTTAATGATATTGTTCCTTTGTAAAATTAAAAAAAAAATTAATTGTATAGAAATGTTTTATTTTTCCATTTTTGCACGTTTTGAGTACTAAAAGAGGCTAGAAGGTCTAGCCAGCCGCTGAAAAAATAAAAATAAATCTTATAAAAAAAGATTATTAATTAAAACCACGGATTATTCATTCATATATTATGGATATCCTATTATAAAAAGGACATGAATTTCGGCTAACTTCATAGCGTTACCTTTACATGCATTTCCTGCATAAACACTGGTTACGCATGAAGTGAGCGTCAAGTCGTGAGTATTCTCGACTTGGCGCGCGAGGATTTCAATTTTCATTTCACTTTCTATAAACGAAACACGCGCGCTCAAGCGCGCGCCTAATCTCGTACTTGTAAATAATCAATATTTGTAAATTTTAACGCATATCTAACAAATAAAATTTCGCACGAAACGCGGGGGAATCGAACGCATGACCTACAGGACGCGAGTCCAGCTACCTAACCATTACCCTAAGCTCTGGAGATGATGGTAATACATTTTTTCCACGGTACACTAAACCATACACAAATATTAAAATATTTCAAGATAATTTCATTAAAAAAAGCTTTTGCATTAACAATGAATAAAATACGTACATAAAATTTTTCATATTTTTAATATTCTCTTTTACAAAACCTAAAACCAAAGAATTTATTGATATAATATAATAGGATATTTTATTGGTACAATACAAATTTTTTGCGACAAAAAAAACTACTCTCTGTACTGGAGTATAATATATAGTACTATATATGTACTATATATGTACTATTTCAAAAAATATATTAAAAAATTTTTTTTTTAATTAAAAATATTAAAGTTATAGTAATATTTTAATGAAAATTATACAATTATTATTCAAACTATTTTTATTGTCCAAATGATAATTTGTTAGAATGTAGGTGATCAATCTCTATGTGATTAAAAAATCTTTTAAAATAGTAAATAATTATAACTATTAATTGTCATTAATAATTTTACATTCTGAAACTGAACAGAGACAAAATAGAGGCTTCAATTTAGTCTTAGAAAATTATTAATAATTAAAAAATTAAAAATTAAAAAAAATAATTATTAAGGGTATGTGATACTTTATCATAAGAGCAAATTAGTTGTACCAATTATACATTCATAATAATAAATATTTTTAG
>CAJFCO010014532.1:0-11056 GCA_904066015.1 Synergus gifuensis
GACAATTTTTCAGGACATCATGTTAGATATATTGACATTAAAATATGTTGAAAAAAACCTTTTTTAGGAAACTGGATTTTGTCACCACCACAAAGCTTCCTCTATGAGGAAGCAAAATGCCTTAAAAACGTAATTTTTTTAAACGTCTCTAGGACTTTTTGAAAGGACATCTTAAGAACGTCTTTTTCATTCATAAAATAATTTCCTCAGGTTACGGACTTTTTAAAAACGTCTTTAAGACTCCTTAAGGACGAAAAATAAAAGTTGTGACATCGTTATATTACACGTTAAAATGATGGTAAAATGCTGTTCCCAAGACGTCAATAAAATGTCTATGTCTGCCGGTTTTCCGTTCATGGAACATCCACCTATGACAAATTTTAAAAAGTTATGAGCAACGTTTTACGGATGTTTTAAAACGTCTTATGGACGTTCTGCACCTTTTTGTAAATAAAATTTTTGTAATTACAAATTTTTTAAATTCTACTGGAACAATTGTGCTTGAAAGGTGCGGAACGTCCTTAAGACGTTTTTAAGACGTCCCTAGTACGTTCTTCTAATAAAAGTTTCATTTTGTGATTGGATACATTTGTTTAAAACATTCATGTTATTATTTTTACAAATGTTTAAATTCATTACAAATATTAAGGTAAGAGTAACAATTATTAGCATCTAAGCCGGTTGTTTGCATCCCTCTCTAATTTACTTAAAATAATAGGAAAATTAAATTATTCAACCTAATTTGATAAAAAGATCTTTTACTTAGAATATGATAAATATTTTAATTTTGCTACTATTTAATGCAAATTAGAGAAGGGGTGCCAACATACAGTCATAGTGACAATAGCTGATGCTCTTAACCCTATTTTGTATGGAATTGTATTGGAAAAATAATGAAAGATATGGAACGTCTTTAAGACGTTTTTAAAACGTCCTTATAACGCTGTGGGCTAAAGATATTAGAAACGTTTTTGGAACGTTCGAAAAACGTTTCTAATATCTTTTGCCCACTGGGATTTATTATGTTTGGATACATTTGTTTCAAACGTTTCAATAATCGATTTTACTATTGTTCAAATCTTTAAATAAGAATTTAAATATTTTGTTTAGAATTGTTTTGGAAGAATTGTGCATGAAGGGGGCGGCACGTCCTCAGAACGTTTTTAAGGCGTTTTTAGAACGTTTCTTTTATTATATGATGATTGGATACATTTGTATAAAACATTCAGGTTGTTATTTTTTCAATTGTTTAAGTGCATGTAAGACTTACTCGATCCCTACCTTACCGACATTTTTTTCTCCGCGACGCTTCGTCTACATTTATTGAGATATGAAATTGAAACTTTCCAAAATTGAAGTTAAAGCATTGTTACGAACCAATAATACAATTCTTTAAAAAACAAGTCCGGGAGGAAATTTATAAAAAATTATTTAAGGCAAGTCGGAGAATAACAGAAAAGAAAAAGATTGAGTCAAATATAATTAATCGACCTTTTAAATTATTTATGGAGGATTTCGTGATCACCTGTCCTCATCCGAGGATAAAAGCTATCATCTTATGGAAGAAATAAATCGAGAAAAACAAATGTAATTTATAAACAAAACTTACATTCTGAAACCTCCAAAGTTAAACCCCATAAATAAAGACAATCGATTGTAAAGTTTTAACAAGGTTTAAGATTAAGGATTAAATGATATAAAATAGAAATGGTAAAAAAGTTTGGAACGATACAATTCATTTCGCTTACCTATTCCTAATGTAGCTTAAAACTACCATTAGGGATGAAGCGGTGGACAGAAAGCTGATCTGCTTTATCCCTATTATGTCATACACTTTCTCAATTTACGTTGTTGCATTCAATAACAGTAGTTCTTTAGTTTATTCACTCTCACGAACTAATCTCTACCACGCTTCGCGTTCGCTCACTAGATTCACCCGAGAAAACTATAGTTGGCGTTGAACCGGAAGGAATGAGGGCAATTAAATCCCAACACCCTTCCCTAAAGGTTTTTGACGTGAGCCTGGTGATTACCTTGTAAATTCGGGATGCTTACTCGTTTTGAGATTCGAGTCCGCATCCAGAATTCTCGTGGTCTTTATGAATCCGAAAATTTACAATATTAGGGAAGCAAATAGTTAACTCGCCGTCGACATGAAAGGAGGTCTTTCTTTCGACCGAAGTTTCCCACCTGACAATCGAGCCAGATTACGACGATTTCGATCGTGAGCATGGAGACTTTGTCCTCAAACAGGGAATTTTGGTGAGGTTTTACGTCCCACGTCAAGTTAAACTAGCAGGTTTCCTAGACCTAAAAGTCCTCCTTTCATTCGTCCACCAAGTAACGAGTTTTTATTTACGACTGAAGAGGCTGCGCGAACTTGGCTCAATCAATTAGATTGAGTTGTTTGGATTAGGCTGTTTCTTTGTGATATTTTCACTCCGAATTCCTAACAGCAGCAGTTTAATTAAAACTAACTTTTTACTCTTGCACGACGCTTTGAGTTTTATCTCGCGGTAGACCGGAAGGCTCGCTGGTACTGCATGAGTTGTAACTAGACGCTTTGCTGAGACGGGCGCCGATTTTCCAAATTAAATTATAAAATGGGAGACTTCTTTATCCGTGTAAGAAGTTCTTCAGACTGCCCAGAGCAACAGAATTACTCTGTTTTTATGATGCCCGTCGTAAGTGTGCCATCGGTGGATTTGGTGGGAAATTTTGAGGTGCCAGGAAAAGGAACCAGGTGTTTCGAAAAGGAACCAGGTTAAGAATTTCTGACCAAGTACTCTTGTGTTGAAATTGTGACATTTGCAGAAATGCGAATTTTTCATTAGAGGGCAAGTGCCTGAAATCGGTCACTGTTTCATTTGATTCTGCAAACTTGTAAACGTTTGAATATTTCTGTTCGTCTTGCATAAGAACAGGAATTTGTCGAGTTTTGATTGATGCAAGCAGAGAGACATTTGTAAATGATGTTTCGAGAGAATTTTAATTCTATTTTTCAACTCAATTTGAATTGAGTATTTATTAAATAGAATTCAATTAATTTATATGATATTATTTCAATAACTGAGTATTAATCAGCTGATTATAGAGTAGGTCAGAGCCCTGAGGGAGAGAATGCGGAAGGACGAATATAAGACGGGAAGGTCGGGTAAGAGAGGTGTGAGGTGGAGTGTCCGATAACGCACCTCCGCGCGGCCATCATGCATCTACGTTAGCTATTCGGTATAGGCGTCCGTCTCTAGCAGTCGAAACCAAGTATTCATGACTCATAATACAATGCGAACGTGAACATGGCGAGCATTGAGATATAATTCTTTTCATTCATTCCGTTCTTTCATTCCAAACTATAATACCAAATTATCAAGTTTAAAGAATAAATCCTATCTGACTAATTATTTCGTAAATCCAGTTCATACTTCGAGGCTTGCTTAATGTTTCATCACCGAGGTGCCGCGTTGACAGCTCGGGTTGTGGGGATAATTTATTTATATCTTTTAGTGGCCCACGTCCGCTGAATGTTCAGTGGAAATAATTAGTCATGGATAACACCAAATAATAACTTTATTATATTTAGTACATTGCTCGTACTAGAGTTGATCACAAAGAGGTGATACGACAACGGTCGTGAACAGTCGGAAAGGAAGTGATGTTTTTCCAGACTTAGTCTTGAATTGTACAGAGGTAACTCGATGTAACAAATATGTCTTAACCTAGATGGGAAACTCGAGTGCTGAAAACGGTCAGCTTAATATTAGAGTGAGGGTACTAAGACCCCATAGGATTACTGCTACCAGTGGCCTCAGTAAAATATTCTTAATGTATTTAATTTATATATGGAGGTCTTCACTTGCGAAATTTATTGATCTAATCTCGCAAGTGAAATTTTAAAGAAATAATGATTTATAAAAAAAAAGAATATTTTTCAGAGGGTTGGTACGTAACAGCATTAAGGTACGTTTATTTGGTCCAAAATATTGACATCTATAAAAAAAAAATTTAAGATCAGATAAACATACCTTAGCATATTCTCTTTAATTTTAGAAATTTTCAATTTGATATCTCAATAAATGTAGACATAGCGTTGCAGAGAAAATAATGTCGGTAAGGTAGGGATCGGGTAAGACTTACATAGCCTTAAATTTATCTCAAATATTAAGGTAACAGTAACAATTTTTAGCACCTAAGCCCGTTGTTTGCACCCCCTCTAATTTACTTAAAATAATAGGAAAATGAAAAAATATTCAACCTAATTTGAGAGAAACATCTTTTAGTCAGAATATGATAAACATATTAATTTTACTATTATTTAATGCAAATTTGAGAAGAGGTGCCAACATACAATCATAGGGACAATAGCTGATGCTCTAACCCTGTTTTATTTAGAATTATATATGAAAAATATTGAAAGGTACGGAACGTCCTTAAGACGTTTTAAAGACGTCCTTAGAACGTTCCTCTTATAAAATTTACCTTTTATAATAATTGGATACATTTGTTTAAAATGTTTCAGTAATTATTGTTACTATTGTTCAAATCTATAATTAATAATCATTTTATTTAGAATTGTATTGGAAGAATTTTGCATGAAAGGTATGGGACGTACTTAAGACGTTTTTAAGACGTCCTTAGAACGTTCCTCTTATAAATTTTCCTTTTGTCCTGTTGGGATACGTTTATTTAAAACATTTCAGTAACTGTTTTTGCTATTGTTCAAATCTTTAAATAATAATTATATTTTTTAGAATTTTGGTGGAAGAATTGTGCATGAAAGGAGCGGGACGTCCTCAGGGCGTTTTTAAGACGTCTTTAGAACGTTCTTTTTATGATTGAGTACATTTGTTTACAACAATTCATATATTATTTTCACAGTTGTTTTAATTTATCACAAATATTAAGGTAGGAGCAACAATTATTACTACCTAAGCCCGTTGTTTTTATCCCCCTTTAATTTACCTAAAATAATAGAGAATTAAAAATATTGAAACTAATTTGATAGAAAGATCTTTCAGTCAAAGTATGAATAATTTTTCAATTTTTCGATTGTTTAATGCAAATTAGAGAGGCGGTGCTAAAAAAAAGTTGTGGTGCAAATAACAGGTGCTCTTACACTAATTTTTTTTAGAATTGTATAGGAAGAATTGTGCATGAATGCTACGGAACGTCCTTAAGACGTTTTTAAGACGCCCTTAGAACGTTCCTCTTATAAAAATTCACTTTTCTGATGATTCAAATAACTTGAAAGTTTTAAACAAAGGATGTTCTAGCGTTGTACCTCTTTGTATCTTTCAAGATAATTATTTTATTTAGAATGTAGCTTTTCCTGAAATCTTAAAAATTTTGGTCAATAAAAATAATTGCAAGTTATTATTTGATTAAAAATGTAATTATAAAATTTAAAATATGTAATTATACTTCCATCCTGAAACCTAAAAGTAGTAATAATTCATACTCTGTTTTTGTGAATATGCAGTTTAACTGCCAATACTGTCATATGTATCAAATTATAATTGGTTCCTTTTTTTTTCTTTGGAATAAATAGCAGCACGAACTCGGGTTCCAGATCTGCGAAACCAATCCATGAGTGACAGTGACAACTCTTTCGGTTGCATCGCTTTTTACCTTCATTGCAGATAGAATCGCCTCTGAAATACGAAAAAGAAACTATAAGATATTGCAAGCTTTTAATAAAAAATTGGATTGAAATCAGCTTACTTATGAAATAGTGGCAGATTTTCGTTCCGCTAAATTTCCGTTTTCTCCCTGGACCGGTTGAAGTTCCTGTCCAAGAAAACATTTGACACAACTCATCCGTCATAGTCTTCTTCATTCCCAGTCTTACCGCCTCCTTTGTAGTTTTTCCTCCTGTTCTTTTAATGTTTCTCAACTAAAATACGAAATCGATTAGACGGATGCAAATTCAAAAAATTTTACAGAATTATATGAATTGAAAAATTACTGAGGTGGGCTGTTGATGAAGTGGATTCATATTGACTATCTAAACAGAGAAAATTATTTATTCTTACGAAAGCTTGTGCATTTGATTCTTCCTTTAATGAGTCGTTCAAATCAAAAAAATCTTCAGCTGTTTCGCACGGCATTTCAGCAAGAAGAAACTCGTCTTCTTCGTCGTCGTTTCGGCGTTGAGAGGTGTCTCGAACGTATAATAAGATTTCGTTTAATTTATCATGACATTTTTCTGCAATAAGAAGGAAATAGCACAATAATCAAGGTGTCAATAAATTGTTCAAAATTGTACTTACCACAAGAACAGTCTTTAGAGTGTCTCTTTTTATCAATGTATGCTGCTGAATGATCAAAAGATTTTCTTCTGATATTTTCATTATTCTGATCACATTGGAGTAAATTAAATGTTAACTGTTCATTGATAGCATCCTCCTCATTAATACTGTCGTTTCCATCTTTACTACCGGTGTTACTGGATGTGTAATTTTTATTTTCCTTATTGTTTTCTTTGTCTAAAAAAGATTATATATTACTTTATACACTCAACCAACAGTTTTTTGATTACTTTTTAAATTGAAAAGTTAGACACGAACATTTTTTATATAAAGAGATAATAATAAGCCAAAAAAATTTATTAAGAAGAAATTACTTACGCCGCAAATATTTCTGAACACTTAACATATCTCAGATCCTTTCTGTAGCACTTCATTACCTAAAAAAAAACACATTTGATTTACACATATTAATTAACATTGAAGATGCAGTCCCATGTTTGCAGAAAACGTCGGCATAAAGCAGAAACTCGTGAGAGTGAAAGAGACAAATAGATGTCTCCGTCTCTTTCACTCTCACGAATTTCAGCTTTACGCTGACGTTTTCTGCTATCATGAAACTGCACCTTCAGCATACATGTCTCTATTAATAATCCGTAAAACAGAAGAATAGTAATGCAATATACATACTCGTAACTTTTGGAACAGATTTCTTTGTTTTTTGTTCCTGATTGACATTATTCCGTTCATACTCCAATGAATTCAATTTTAACTGTTAATTCACAACATGATCCTCTCGATCATTATCAGATTCTTTTTCATTATTATTTTTATCGATGTCTATCTGCACGCCATATTCACCTTTCTGTTTCTCTGTTCATAAAAAAATACATATTAGATTTTATACACTGCCAACATGTTTTCATTATTTTTTAAGGAGGAATGCGCCACGTAAAATCCAAGATTTTTAAATGGCCTTTGAGTATGTTGAAGTTATATTAATTTCACGTCATTTCGTAAAATATTATAATTTTTTATCGTTCGATTTGGAAAATATAAGCTTAGTTCACTGGTGAAATCATAGAAGAATTTTCTTATTGGTAGGCACTTTATTTGCTGCATGAGAAGTTAAATACTTCATATGATTTTATTTTTATCTCTAGTTTTATTTTGTATTTAATATAATAAGAAAGTAACTATTTGCTAAAAAGCTTTTTAATTAGGGAAACAAATTATCCGAAGTAATATTAGCAACACTGGATTTAAACAATCGGACTTACTTGGGAGGAATGCATATTTCGTAATATTAGACTTTTTTGCACAGCTTTGTTCTCCAATAGAGCTTGATCTATAATCTGTTGTATTCAGCAGCATACTATTAGATTCATTAAAACTTCTTTTTGTACAATTTTCCTCTAACGGGTCTCTTTCCCCTTGCGTATAGCTCGGAGAACGACTTTCTCTCTTTGAATGCTTATTTTTTTAATGTTCTTTGCGTTCTTTTTTACTTTTCTGTTTTTGGGAACGACTTTTCCTTTCTTTTGATCTGCTCTTTAATTTTTTCTTTCGATTGGCTTTTCCTTTTACTCGATTTACTCCTCCTTTCTCTTGAACGATTCTTCCTTTCTTTTGATGGAATCTCTCTTTCTTCCGATTGGCTTTTCCTTTCTCTCAATCGACTTCTCCATTCTCTCGATCGATTCTTCCTTTCTTTTGATCAAATCCTTCTTTCTTCCGATTGACTTTTCCTATATCTCGATTGACTCTTCCTTTCTTTTGATCGATTCTTCTTTTCTTCCAATTGGCTTTTCATATCCCTCGAACGACTCTTCCTTTATTTTTTTGATCGATTCTTCTTTTCTTCCAATTGGCTTTTCCTATCCCTCGATCGAATCTTCCTTTCTTCTTTTGATCGAATCTTCTTTTCTTTCGATTGGCTTTTCCTTTGATTTGGTCGCCTGCAAATTATAGAAAATATCGACGATTGAAGGTACATTCCCATGACAGCAGAAAACGATGGCGTAAAACACAATCTCTGGGAAGTAAAAGAGACAAGCAGTTCTGTCTGTTTCTTTCACTTTCATGTGTTTCTGCTTAACTTGTAACGGTACGTTTTTGTTGGCGTCCCTGTTCGGACGCCATGTAACGATGTGTTTTATATTTCTGCCCTACCGGACGCATCAGTCGAGCCAGGATCAGTTTTAAGGGCGAGAAAATAAATTAACTAACGGTTTATATTCACAAAATAACAAAAGGTGTTATATTTTCCGATACTATACATTTCTAGGTTAATAACTAAATGAGTTTGTGAGAAATCACTAACTTTTTAGATGAGTCTAATTACATTGTGAGAGAATCTCATAAAAAAAATATGAATTTATTTTTAAATTTTTAATTGAATCAAATTTACAATATCTGTTTTGTTTGCGGTGTGTGAGTGAAAGAAAGTCATATAAAGCATGTGTATTTATCCCTTTAAATTTTAATTAAATTAAATCACAATATTTATTCTGCGTGCGGTGTGTGTGTGAGAGAGAGCGAGCGAGTGGTGTGCGAGAGATTAACCGTGTACATTTCTAAGTCGGTACCTGCAATGAGAGCGAGTGAGATGTTTAGTGACGTCATGGCGTAAGTCACGTGTCACCGGCGGTTGAGACGGGTACTGTCTCCTGAGTCCTTCTCTCTCTAATAAACGGTTTATGGTACGGAACGGAGAGAGAGAAAGACGAGGGAGATTTATCTTTTACTTCTTTATTTATCTTTTTCATCTTTTCGCGGTATTGCCCCAGGTACGGTTTAGACGGGAATACCCCAGGGTGGGTTGACTTTAAAATCAACACACCCTTTACCTCTAAGGTTGGCCATGGGGGTGCCCGCTGGTCAAACGTAGAGTGGGTCTCATGACGGTGTTTTACGGGGAAGACGGGAATGAACCAGGGGTAGGCCAGGTTCTGGACTGGCATACCCTCTTCGTCTGATAGCTGACCATGGGGGTGCCCGCTGGTCAGATATCAGATGATTCTTTCTAAGGATGGGATTGTCAGGATGTTAGGTTCCCCAGGTTCTGAAAGTCATCTCCAGGTTTGATCCAGGATAGGCCGGAGTGGGCCGACGAATCCTTTAGCTAAGTTTACGGCTGTAGGAGTGCCTGCCAGTCGTACACATAGTGGATCTTCCCTGAAGAAGATGTCCAGGTTACGGTCCCGGTCGCTCTGCTATGGTGGTAGCCCGCTAGCAGAGAGACCAGATGAGTTTCGCTGAGTGCAGACTAGCTGCTCCCCAGCGAACTGCCGAATCTTGCTTTGTGCGTCGCTTATAAGCACATTGCAATTACGTGAAGAGTAGCCGGCGGGTGGTAGGGGAAGCCGGCTGGTAGAGAATCTCGCCCCGCCCGCTCGGTGACGTAGATCGACAGTGATAGCAATTGAGGGATAGGAATATGTGACGGGCGACAAGACTGCCCGTTACAAACTTATCGTCATCTTTTTCTGCCCATATGGGACGACACCTTGATAAAAGCTTCATTGGTATAAATATTTTTTGTCATGACGTAAATTAACCTACTTTTACCGTAAGGGTTGTTATTCTTCGATACAACAAAATTACAAGGCGGTCCTTGTATCATGCGAGAAGATTATTTCTCTGAAAAGTGAAATACATTGTCTTACAGAGGTGTTGAAGTCGGAAAAACTGCATAGTGTATACGAAAAATTTATTAAATTTTTTTTTCTTAAAATGAAAGAGCGTCTTAATAGACTCATATTTCATGAAATAATTTTATTATACAAAATTCCATTCTATTTAAAACATTTTTTACCATTTACGTAATTTTTCATCACTTGTTTCACCACAATTGACAAAATCGAACGTTGGTTTCTTTTTAATAAATCGTTTGTTGGGAGGGAGTTGTTGTGGTGACAATAGTTTCAAATTTTCATTGCCTGTAGATATATCTTCACTTCTTAACTCTACTTGTCGAGCTTCATCATACGTGTTTATAAAGATAAAGAAAAACAATGTGTTAGGTTCAAGTTTCTAACCTCAAAGTTAAATCTACCCATTTAAGTTAACAATTATTATAAATAATATATAGATATATTCCTTTTTGAAATAAATGTACGACTATAGAAAGAAAAAATATGTATTTTGTTTTATTATTTTTTGCGAGCAGAGGCTGCGAGAGACGGGTACTACTGGCAAAACTGTACCGCGGGCCTCAAAATTTATTTTGCCAGCCCTGTTTGCGTTAAACAAATAATTGTAGACCTAAATATTTTAACGAAAAGGTCCGCCTGTATCATCCAGAACTCCATCACGTTATGAAATTTATATAATTATAAATACGTACCAAAACTTTTTGATATGTTATCAATTTTGTGTTTCGTCCAATTTTTGCCAGGTGGTCGGCCTTTTCTGCTCGCATTTGATGCATCAGTATGTCTTGCTGGGTAATAAAATTCATTTTCGTTTATCCAATTTTCAGATACGACACACGACTCTTTCTCCGAGAAAATAACGTACCACTTCACGTGCATAATTACCTTTCACGTTAGCACTTGTGAATCATGAAACACTAAAAAACTGATAAATGCCGAGAAATCAACGTGGCGTCTGTCTGCTTTCGTTGTCTGATTTGGTTTTAGCAGACTTGAGCTTTCCTTTGTACATACATATGTACATACCTTCTGTTCCTTAGGCCGGTGGCCAGAGTTGCGAACGTAACAGGTCAACCCAACCTTGGTTTCCATAAGATTTTATGGAAACCAGGGTTGGGTTAACATGTTTACAGAGGAAGGCATACATGACTGTTATTG
>CAJFCO010014545.1:0-11748 GCA_904066015.1 Synergus gifuensis
TGGTGATTTTGGCTTGGAAGACGAAGAACGTCCTGGGCAGCCAAAAAAGTTTTAAGATGAAGAACTGGAAGCATTACTCGATGAAGATTATTGCCAAACACAAGAAGAGCTCGCAAAATCTTTGGGAGTCACTCAAGCAGCCATTTCAAATGTTTAAAAAGCCGAGAGACGTTGAAAGGTGGTTTTGCATGTCCGAAATGCTGCTGGAACGCCACAAAACGAAGTCCTTTTTGCATCGGATTGTTACTGGTGATGAAAAATGGATCCATTACGACAACCCCAAGCGGAAAAAATCATATGTGAAACCCGGCCAACCATCTACAACAACACCAAAACCGAATATCCATGGCGCGAAGGTAATGCTCTGTATTTGGTGGGATCAGAAGAGTGTGCTGTATTATAAGCTGCTAAAACCGGGTGAGACCATCAATGGAGAACGCTACCGAACACAATTAATCCTTTTGAAGAGAGCAATAGCCGAAAAACGCTCGGAATATGCGACCAGACACGAGGCAATAATTTTCCATCATGACAACGCTCGGCCCCATGTTGCTATTCGGGTTAAGAACTATTTGGAAAACAGTGGATGGCAAGTTTTACCCCACCCGCCTTATAGCCCAGAACTTGCCACTTCTGACTACCATTTGTTCCGGTCGATGCAGAAAGTCCTCACCGGACAACGGTTCACCACAGAACAGGGTATCAAAAATTGGCTTGATTCATTCTTGGCCGCCAAGCCGGCGCAGTTCTTTTGGGATGGAATCCACAAATTGCCAGAAAGATAGGAAAAAGTCATAGCTTCAGATAGGCAATACTTTGAATAATACTATTGTACATGTTTTTCTTAAATAAACGTTCAAATTTTGAAAAAAAACCGCACGAATTAAGTTATAGACCCAATATTTTTTTTCTAATTTTGACTTTAACACGTGCCGGTTTTGACTTGAATTTTCTCATGTAAATTGCATGGGAAAAAATCACTTTTTTGTGTTTTTGGAACAATTTATCATCATTTGTTAATTAACTTTTAATCATTTAAACAAATTCCATTTTTTTAAATATTTTTTTTTAAATACGTTTTTCTTTATAAAAATTATTATTAATGGTATAATGGAATATTTATTAACAATGTTTAATTAGTTTTCTATTGTTTAAACAATTTGAATTTGTTTAAATAATTTGTTATCGAAAATTCTTTTTTTTAAAGCTTATTATCATTGATTTAATTGAATATTTATTAACATTGAAATATTAGTTTTTATTTGTTTAAATTAATTCTATTTGTTTAAAAATTTTTTTTCCAAAAATTCAAATTATTTGCAATTTTTCATCGTTAGTATCATTCAAGGAGTAGTATAAGGAGACATATCAAAGCCATTGGATATGTCCCGAGTTTTTTGGAATAATTAGTCTACCACAGCTAATCTCAGCGCCTCTACGGCCGTACTGTGTATTAATGATAGAAGTTCATCTGACAGAGTCAGGAAAAACTTTAGTTCTCTCTGACTCTGTCAGATGAACTTCTATTATTAATACACAGTACGGCCGTAGAGACGCTGAGATCAGCTGTAGTCGGGTCCCCCAGCCTTAGATATGTCTCCTTATATTACTTCATGGTATCATTACATGATGTAATTTTATTTTCAACTAATTATCATGTCACCTTCATTATTTAACAATCCATAATTATTGTTAACAAATTTAATTTGCTTAAACGATGCTAATTGGTTTAAACAATTCTTTTTCCAGATATTATATAAAATTAGGCTTTATATAATCTGACTGGCAGTTTGTTATTTTATCGAGGTTTAAAATAAAATTAGCAGTAATCTTTCCACCAAAGATATTATTATTGATATCTTTGTTTCCACCTTTGTATAATTTTATAACTGTCCTTCTGGTTTGCAGAAAAACATTTGAAAATATAATATTTGAAAACAAATCTAAGTCACGTAACCATAAAAATTTTATAATTCCTCGAATTATTGGAAAAAACTTTTTTTCAACGAATGGTATTTATTTAAATAATTAAATATTAGGTAATCAATGTTTATACCTATTTTAGTGGACCAGCAGGAATAATGTTATTTTTGTGCTTACAGCTTACCTGGCTTCCGAAGAACCCAACCTTAATGGTTTGTTTCACGGACTTTTATATGCTTTACAGATGTTTTTGCATTACCGTCTAGGACGCGTCAGTCGTCTATACGTACACTGAGAAAAGATTGGGTGAGCGGCGCGGCCAACAGGTATAGTTGCAGCAACAAATGCGCGAATCGTATCGCCACCACAAATTTGAATAGCTTCCTTTCCAGTTTGGGCGAGAAAGTGTCCCAAACCGGGTGTGCTGCAGTACCAACGCGTGGGTAAAATACGATTGCGGTTTATGGCCGCCCAAATGTTGAGCGCGCCGTAGCACCGAAGTATTTAGTAACGCCAGATGACGCTGCTCTACCAAACTTGGGTAACAAGCTCACCCAAGATTTTCTCTGTGTATCTTTATGTATTGTTATCGTCCTCCAAAACTGCTAATACACGTAGTTTAACATATGCACAACTCGCATTGTTGACGAGCTGTCAAAACATATGGACGCAGCCATCATGCTAAACACCATTACTTTTATCTGCCACCAGGGAGCAGCAGCTCTCGGACTTACGCGATTACATAAGGCGACGACTGCGCACCCAGGTGAGAAGCCTGACGAGTATTCAGTTCCGTACTGGCTGTTTACGTGATAACATTCGTTTCTTTTTCGGAGTTTTCGAAGGATTCGCAAGTGAACGAAATATCTTAATTTCCGCCAAAGTAAAAGGATCAAATAATCATCTTTGGGTTTTCGGAAGCAAGTTAGGCGTTTGTCATTCTCGATTTCACCAGTTTTTTTTGAGTTTGTTAAGTTATCTAGAGTTCGTAGAGTAACAGATTACGTAACATTTGGCCAACGCCCATGTATGGCATAGAGCCGTTTTTCTTTGTACTTCTGAGTATCATATATAGTTTAGAGAATATTTGTTCGAGTTTAAAGTTTAGAGAATATTCAGATTAATTTAAGTTTTTTAAACCTAGATATGACTTTGTGATTCCAGAATTTTAAAGTTACGATTACGTAATGACGAGCCGACGCCCAAATGAGGTATAGCGCCGTTTATCTCTTTCTTCTTCTCAGTATTGGAGAATTAATTAAATTGATTAAGTTCTTTTCTTAGATTAATCCTAATTATGTTAAACATAAATTCTATAATTCGAATTGATCTAAAAGTTCTAACAATAGAATATAATGAGGCGGTGGTTTTGAACTACGCGCGAGAATAAACGTAGGAGAAGTGTGCAAATGTTCTTATTGGCCTCTCACCGAGAAATCAATAAACTATCAATATTCGAGGGGACAATAGAGCTCGGGAGGGGATAAGCGTGCGAGCTATAGAATCAAGTCAGAATCAATCGAGATTTTCACCTGTGAACATTTTTCTGATTTTCGCTGCGCTTAAAGCCATAATGAAAGAGCTCAAAGCGTGGCGAATTAATACGAGTTGATACGATTTTTTACGATTTTATACGAATTAATATGAATTTATACGAATTAATACGAATTTATATGAATTTATATGAATTTATATGTATCGAGCTATGTTTTTATTTATTTTTATCGTTGTATGAAATTCTGGTTGCACACGTTTTTCATAATGGCTCGAGGATTGATTGGTCGCTTTGATGCCAAGATCTTTTGGGAGGATAATCTAATGTTTCGTCAGAGAATTCCGACATCGATGGCTCTACAAATGTATAAGTCTCTCTCTCGACTTGCCAAGGATTCGTGAGTGACATGATTCGATCGTTGCAAAATTTATTTATTGATGATTATGTGTATCCTGTTATTTATGTGTATTTAAACATGTGTGGCTATTGACGAGAGAATCTTCTCGTACTTGTTTATTGCTCTTACATTTTTTATTGTATTTGATATTGAATGTTCTTTCGTATGATTTATCGTCATTGATTTTGCATATTTCGTATTTAAACATGTATTTTTGCCTTTTTGCGTGATCTATTCGATTGTCTGGCGAATTTTATTTAATATATTACTTTGTATCATTCTCGATTTTATTTCGCGTCGTAACGGTTTTCCAAGTTTACGAATTTATTGATTTGATTTCGATCGACAGTGTCTATTATTTGTTTTGGGATCGTATTGTTCGGAAGGCTATTCTTATGTTATTGTTTGCGTCGTTCATTTGATGATCAATAATAATTGTCTGTTAGATTATATTGTAATAATTCTCTCAATTTCCAAACCTTATCTCGCCTATTTAAATTTAATTGAATTTCAAATCTTTTAGTTCAATTTCTTTTGTTTAATTCAAGATACATTTCTTATTTTATATTCTGTTTATTATCAAAATTGAAACTCTTTTAAATAATAAATATCATTCCAGCTGTCGAGCATACGCAAATGTGTACTTCATAAAAAGATTTGGTCACATTTTGGCGCCCGAACAGGGACCCGAGGTTCATTAAATAACTTCAGTTCTACTATTTACTTTAAGTACAATTTACATCAATAAAAAGGCAAGATTGAGAGAATAATGATTGTCAAATTTTGAATGACGTCGCGTACTCCTACGAAAATTCGGTGAAGTCCTGGTGCTTTATTTACTTTGGTTATCGCATTCCTGTAAAACTATAATCATTCGTTCATCACTAAAAAGGGAAAGAGTTCGAAATAAAGAAAAAGGGAATTTGAGTCAATCGCGAAACTTTTCGAATAACTTTTCGAATTATTGATTGCATCTGTTATTTGTCGTCTAAATAACAGACGGTAAAATTTCGAGAAGACATTGTTCGCAAATTTTGTATAGAACTTTTTAAATTTCTTCTTTTGTCTTTATAATAATTCGCCTATTGTAACGATGGATTGTGAAGCGATTTTGTACCATTTAGCAGAAATAGTGCGTGCATATGATGAGGCGCAGGATTCACACTGTAAAGATAATGCGCAAGTGCAAATCCCAGCCTCGTTAGATGAGGAAATAGATTTTTATAAAGAATGTGCACTCATCGGTGATCCGGATAACTCAGATGATGATTATGAGAGAGATAGAGATAGGGGGGTTGTTTCTCATGAATTATCAAACCAGAATGCTGAACCTTTTCCTGATTTATTCTCTTATCATTTCGATTGTATCTTATTTCCGGAAGTTAAACTAGAATTGCTTAAAGTGCCAATTCCAGCCTATATTAATTCAGAATGCCCTGTAACATGTATCTCAGAGAAGTTATTTGATTATTTGAGGTTGCATGGTCATATTGATGTGCATCCGATCGCGAACATTATGCTGAAAATAGGGGGGTGTACTAAATCGGTTGAAATTTCGCGAAGAATCCTTGTGGATGTTCATATCGGTAATTTCTGTGTTCAAACGTATTTCCTCGTTGTTCCTTTATTGAAAATACCAATCATATTGGGACGCGACTGGATTGCTGGTAAAAATGTCCGTACTTGCACAGAACATAAATCGGTCTTGATTGACGGCGTTCCGATCCCAGATTCGTTGGTCTCGTTTTCTCGAGCATCGTTTGGGAGAGTTGCGGTTTCTGCCGAAAACAATCAAATGTTTATCGAATTTGGAACTGAACATCTAGAGCTTGAAAAAATAATGAGTTTAAATTTGAATAAAGGAAAGCTTTTGGAGATAGCGTCGAATTTAAATCTTCATGAAATTGAAAGTCATGATGTTGGTAAACAACTAAAAATTGAATCTCCAACTGCTGAAATTAATATTGATTCCATGAATGAGGGAAGAGTAAATAATATTGAATTTGAATCGTCTAGTGTATTTGATTATAATGATATTACATGTTTTGATTTTGAAAATGTTATTGATGTCTCTGTGTTATTTTATATTGATTCTAATATTGATTCTGGAGAAATGACGGGAAGACGAGAACCATTTAGAAGCGAAATTCCTAAATCGGTTGAAGTCTCGCATCTAATTCCAGTTATTCCTTATCGTAAACTCAAATGTAAGAATGTAAACAATAATTCATATAAAACTTGTTGTGATGATTTAAAAATAAATTGTCTAAAAGACAGTAAAATAAAAATTGTAGAATCGGAACCTGCATCTTTCCGGGACGGAGTTCGAGGGATCGCTGCTTCGCTTACGAGATGCGACAGTTTGATTCGGCGTGCCTCAATCAATTCCTATTTTCGTATTCGCGATCTAAGTTCACGAATACCATATGAACAGGAAAGGATGTTTACTTGGTCGAGTAACGATAATTTCGCGTTGTACGTTTCTGTTGAATGCAATGTTTCGGGATCGGAGCGAGCATTGATTCTTAAAAACACATCCGTTAATATGGGATTTGAAATTTTGAGTAGCGATGTCGTGGCAGTCGACTATTATGAGTCACGGGGTGATCGTTCTCATTTTTTAGTTGCTTGTTCGAAGGAAGTCTTTGAAAAGCAAATATGCCCATTGTTAATTAAGACTAAGAAGGGGAAACTTAAATTTATCACGATCTCTGATGCCTATTGCAGTTTGGCAATTCTTTTGGTTTTGCAGTTGTTACAAGAGCAGAGTATTCATCAAACTATTATAACTTTTAAAGCTCAATTTCCGTTATCCATTTCTTATTTCTGGTTTCACCAATCAAAGAAGAGGCTTAAATACCTCACATATCGATCACACGATCATCATCTGAGGAAAGGATTTAACATGCTAATTGCGTTGACCAGGGTTACCAATAAATAAAGATGTTTTGGGCCTTTGGTAAAATATAGCGTAATGTGTGATTGTGTGAAGAATGAATTGTAAGGATAGACGCATTATGTTTAGTTTCTAGAAGATAAGTGTTTTTGTTTGCGTGCGTCCTAATAAAATTATGTCCCACGCAAGGGGGGTAATGAGGCGGTGGATTTGAACTACGCGCGAGAATAAACGTAGGAGAAGTGTGCAAATGATCTTATTGGCCTATCACCCAGAAATCTATAAACTATCAATATTCGAGGGGACAATAGAGCTCGGGAGGGGATAAGCGTGCGAGCTATAGAATCAAGTCAGAATCAATCGAGATTTTCACCTGTGAACATTTTTCTGATTTTCGCTGCGCTTAAAGCCATAATGAAAGAGCTCAAAGTTACGCATTATTGAATATCGCGATATGATAGTAATTTTTGTCAAGTTTATTGTGGTGATAGTGCTAATGGAAACATTTGTGCCTTTATTTGTTGCAGCGTGGCGAATTAATACGAGTTGATACGATTTTATACGATTTTATACGAATTAATATGAATTTATGTGAATTAATATGAATTTATACGAGTTTATACGAATTGATACGAATTTACATGTTTCTAGACATGTCTTGATTTATTTGATTGCTAAATCTGAATCTGGTTGCTCACGTTTTCTTGGCCAGTCGAAAGGATTGATTGTTAGCTCTGATGCCAATATCTTGAGGGAGGATAATCCAATCTTTTGCCGGAGAATTCCAACATCGGTAGCTCTCCCAATCTGCCGTCTCTCTCTCTACTTGTCAGGGATTTCGTGAGTGACATGATGCGATTGTAAAATTTATTTATTGATTGTGATGTGTATCTTGTTTATCTATGTATGTTTTATCATGTTTGGCTATTGACGAGAGATTCTTCTCGTACATGATTATTGCTCTTATATTTTTTATTGTATCTGATATTGATTTTTCTCTCATATGATTTTTCGCCATTGATTTTGTATATCTTGTATTTAACCATGTTTCTTTGCATTTTCGCGTGATTTATTCGATTGTCTTGCGCATTTTATTTAAAATATTACTTTGTATCATTCTCGATTTTATTTCGCGTCGTAACGGTTTTCCAAGTTTACGAATTTATTGATTTGATTTCGATCGACAGTGTCTTTTGTTTGTTTTGGGATCGTATTGTTCGGAAGGCTATTCTTCTGTTATTGTTTGCGTCGTGCATTTGATTATCAATAATAATTGTCTGTTAGATTACATTGTAATAATTCTCTCAATTTCAAACCTTATCTCGCCTATTTAAATTTAATTGAATTTCAAATCTTTTAGTTCAATTTCTTTTGTTTAATTCAAGATACATTTCTTATTTTATATTCTGTTTATTATCAAAATTGAGACTCTTTTAAATAATAAATATCATTCCAGCTCTCGAGCATACGCAAATGTGTACCTTATAAAAAGATTTGGTCACAATAATTATTATTACGTAACACTAGTTGTACGTATAGATATTACGTGACGTCATGATATAGACGTGTGATTACGTAACTTGGCTGTTTGAGGTTTCAAACTACTGTTTCTTTCTTTCATCCGATTCAATTTTTATTTTTTTGTACAGTCTGTACCACAAGAGCGTATACACAATGACAGACAGACCTGTGGGTAAGAGGAGGCTTGCTCTGGAGGTTTTCGATAGTGGGGATAGTCCTTTATTTCGTCATCTAATAGACCATCCAGTGGTATTTATTGTTCGAAGCATAATAGTGAAAATTCAACATGAGTGCTCTATTTTGGAAACGTTTCGAAGTGGTATTTTTGTGTTCGCATCCGAAAGGCCCTAAAATGTCTTATAAAGAGGCTGCTAACTATACTGGACGGTCAAGGGCATTCGTCCAGAAGTGGGTTACGAGGTTTAAGACCACGCAAAATGTGGATGATCTTCCAGAGCGCGGTAAAACTCGAGCAACAACATCACGCGAGGATAAGGCCGTCATAAAGCTGTTCGAAGCGAATTCTTAACTGACTCTGCGACAAGCTCAAAAAGAGCTTTTGAAAAAGAAAGTAAAGGTGAGTCTAATGACAATAAAACGCCGCTTGCAAGATTCGGGACTCGGATGGCGAGGCACTCTACAGAAACCGCTGCTCAGCCAACAACACATAGAAAAACGAATGGCGTGGGCCTCAGCACATATCAATATGAAGTGGAGCAATGTAATCTTCACCGACGAAGCATCGTTCTGGGCATGGATACACTCTAGGCGTGCCTGGTCTCGTCGTGGAGAGCCAGTGTTGCAGCGCACTGTTAAACACCCGATAAAGGTGCATATTTGGGGTTGCTTCTGCGAGCAAGGATTTGGCTCTTTATGCGTGTTCACAGGGAACCTCAACGCCGAAAGAATGAAAGGGCTATATCAGCGAGGCTTGTTACCTTCTGCCAAAAAGTTTTTTGGCAAGGGAACCGATGGCTGGATCTTACAGGAGGATAACGACCGCATCACAGCCGCCTCTGCACATGCTGAAAAGAGGAAAATGGCATCAAGACCTTGGATTGGCCTTCACAGTCTCCTGATGCCAATCCGATTGAGAGCGTGTGGTCTATCATGAAGAGGAAGCTTCAGAGGAAACGTGTGTTCAACCTGCAGCAGCTGTCTTATCAAATTCGTAAAAATATGGAGGTCGCTTCCTGCAACTTATGCCCGAAATCTCGTGGAAAGTATGCCAAGACGATGTCAAGCTATACTCGACAACCATGGAGACTGGACAATTTATTAGGTACTGACGAGAAAGTACATTTGATGTACTTTAAAGTACTATTGGCTTTTTTTTTAAATCTACAAGTCCATCTCACAGAACTGGTGTATACGCTCTTGTGATACAGACTGTATTTTTGCAATTTCATAATATTTACCGAAACCTCTGATTGTACATATTTTCATTCCATTATTTACTTTTCTGTAATAAACCATGTTTTCTTTTTCTTTCAACTTATTTGCAGTATGATTTGTTTTGCGCCCCCACGAAGTCCCTCTCCAATGAGCTAGATGGTAGTTATTTCAGAGTAATTTTGAGTGAAATATTTAGAGTGGTACTTAGCGTACCATAAATATAAACTCTCTGAATATTCTTCGATTTTCTCTTTTAGGAGAGTGTTCATTTTTCGAAGAAATTTAACTCTGTGCCAGGATGATTTTTTCTGTAGACTTCAGGCTATGGATTTTTATCAGAACATCCACATAAACACATCCAGGCAATATGAATCATTTCTGATATGAAATAAAGACTCTGTGAATATTCTTTGATTTTCTCTTTTAGGAAAATGTTAATTTTATCGAGAAAATTGAACTCTCTTTACAGATGATTTTTTTTATAAACTTCAGGCTAAGGTATTTTATCAATACATCTCCATAAACATATCCAGGCAGTACCAATCATTTCTTATAAGAATTAAAGACTCTGTGAATATTCTTGGAACTTCTCCTTTAGGAAAATGTTCATTTTTCGAAAAAATTGCACTCTGTGCCCGGATGATTTTTTTTGGAAACTTCAGGCCATGGGTTCTTATCACAAAAACCCCATAAACACATCCATACACTATCACTCATTTCTAAAAAGAAATAAAGACTCTGTGAATATTCTTCGATTTTCTACTTTAGGAAAATGTTCATTTTTTGAAAAAATTGAACACTGTGCAAGGACGATTTTTTTTCTAGACTTCAGGCTATAGATTTTTATCAGAACATCCACATAAACACATACATTGTTACATCATAAACAGATCCATTGTTACATCCGTAACAATCAATCCTGATAAGAAATATAAACTCTCTGAATATTCTTCGATTTTCTCTTTTAGGAAAGTGTTCATTTTTCGAAGAAATTGAACTCTCTTTAAGGATGATTTTTTATTCTAGACTTCAGGCTGTGGGTTTTTATCAGAACATCTCCAAAAACACATCCAAGCAGTACCAATCACTTCTGATAAGAAATAAAGACACTGTAAATATTCTTCGAACTTCTATTTTATGAAAATGTTGTGACGCACACTTTTCTAAAATCAATAAATTGAATCTAGGGTCTCCAGAAGTGACGCACAAAAGGCACCAAAGAAAAAGAAATTAAAAAAATAAAAAAAATTAGGAAAGTTATATTATCTTCAGAAGATAGTTTTAAATAATAACATAAATTTTATTAAACAAATTTAGATAAGAAAATAAAGAAATTCTAAGCGCCAGTCCTTTCTTGGGACAAAGATAAAAATAAAACAAATAAATCCATTCATAAAAATTCAAATAAGATCAATTAGGCTAAAACATACGAGAGAGATAACAAGATAAAAGGTAACATTATTCCTAAGAGATAAAAGATAGAAGATAAAAATAGAGGTAACCCCGCAAAATTCTAACAAAATTAATCATTAAAAGAATAGCCAAATAGTATTAAAAGATATTAATTCATACAAAAGATATGAGATATAGGATAAAAGTTTAAATACTAAAACTTTAATAATTAAAAATCATTGGCGATAAAAACAAATTAAAATTTAACAAAACCTAATTTGTTACTAGCTCAGAACATTTAAATAATTAGTAGAGAGGGGTGGTTCGGGAATTATAAGACTCAAAGTATTTTATAAAAGAATTTAACAAAGTTTTATTCATTTGAATAAGAATATTCTGACATGAGATATAAATAGCAATGAATTTATTTGAAATGTAAGAATACAAACAAGAGTTGAAATTAAAATTGAATGTTTACAGAATGAAAGTCAACAGTCGAACAGGATTCAAAATAAGATATGTTAAAATCAATAATTATATAAGATATGACATAAAATTTTTATAGAATATTACAGGCAAAAAGGGACTAAAAATGGGGAAACATGTAATAAAATTAAGGGGTTTTGGGTTCTCACTAATTGGGGAAATTTGGGTTCTCATTGAATAATTATTTCGGGGAGATTTTAATTACATTTTATATAAATTAAGGGGTTTGGGTTCTCAGAAATC